>JAPKLY010000264.1:183146-262026 GCA_026898435.1 Prunella vulgaris
AAGTTCTCTTGTATTGGGTTTGGGCCTCGTCCGATTATTTATGGGCTCGGATTGTAATATTCGTACCACAACATTACTACAAATGTATGTTACAAATAGAGTAAATGTGTGTTACAATTAGAGTAAATGTGTGTTACTGCAAGATCAAATGTGTGTTACTGTATGCACAAACATTTATTTATCCTTATAAAAATATATATTATATTTTATATAACATATATAAGGTATTAAATGATGTATTAAGTACATGAATAACATATTATTAACATAAATCAACAAAGAGAATAAAAAATAAATTAAGTAACACATATTTATACTTGCAGAAATACATATTTTCTTTATAGTTACTTGAAAAGTATAAAAAATTAATATTTTAAGAATTTGTAACACAGATTTTGCCTAATTGTAACACGCATTTGCCTAAATTGTAACATACCTGATAGCGAAAAAATATATTATTAACATAAATCAACAAAGAGAATAAAAAATAAATTAAGTAACACATATTTATACTTGCAGGAATACATATTTTCTTTATAGTTGAATAGTACAAAAAATTAATTTTTTAAGAATTTGTAATACAGATTTTGCCTAATTGTAACATACCTGGGAGCGAAAAAACTTGGAATTACAAGTTGCGCAAATTTTGGAAAAAAATGTCCAAATCTGACCCGACTCGGTTTAGATCCACGAACTTTTCAAAAATTGATATTTTTACGGTAGAAATTTGTACACAAGTGTTGCTCTATAAAGTATATTAGTTTTGCAAACAACTTAAAAAATACAAAATTTTAAATAAAATAATATTATATAAATAATTATATACATATTCTTTATAAAATAAATAAAAAAGTGTGCAAATATCATCTCGCTGAGAAACTTTGAGCTCCGGCCGTTCACGTTGCCTTAAATCACCGTCAACAATAAATAATCTACTTATCTAAAATAAAAAAATTATAATTACTACCTCCGTCCCGGAACTACTTTCATAGTAGTTCCGGGCACGCGAACCAAGGAAAAGTAAACATGTGAGTGTAAAGTTAAATAATAAAATAAGAAAAGGTGTATTTTGTTGATTTTTGTGAGAGAGAAAAGTTTCCTTTTTTGGTGTGTGAAAAAAGAGTTGGGACGTCCAAATAAGAAAAGTGTGAAAGTAGTTTTGGGACGAAGGGAGTATTATTTTTATACACATACTTTCACTTTTATATATTATATCAAATATTTTTTAATAATAATCAAATATTTTTAATACTAATATTCTCACTTTTATATATGTAGTATATTTTTTTAAATAATTGTGCACAATTAAGAGAGTCCAACAGATGAGGTGTATTTTTAAGGGCAAACAATAAATTGGATTCATGATCTACTATACATCTGCCGGATGTTAACATTAAATCAACTTCAAATTTTCACCACAATTGAAGAAGACAACACATATGAAAAAGTAAGTTGCAATTGAAGTGGGAAAGTGAAAACACCAAAAAAAATGTATACACAACAGCTACGATTATAAATACATAAATGAAATGAAATCAACCAAAGAAGCTGGGGTCATAGCCGTTGCTTGTGGTAGCAAGAACATAGTAGGCCACAATATGCCCAATGGATCCCCACGCCAGGACATCCACGATGTTGAATCCGACGGGGTCGTTCGATTTCAAGAGGCTGACGTACTCCTTCGCCCGCGCATCGCCGGCCTCGAAGTGGGAGATCCCGTTCTGCTCCGGCACCTGTTTCGCCACGTTTTCCCTCTGGAAGTTGAAGAACACGAACCTTCCCAGGAATAGGGACAGACCCGTGCTCAGGCTGATCACCAGCTGTGGGTTCAGCTCCGCCTTCACGGCCAGCCTGTTGGGCCGGCTACTGGAGCGGCGGAAGGCGGCGGAGGTTGGTTTTGTGAGAGAGAGGGCGGCGGAATCGGTGGGCTTGTTCAGGGGCCGGAGACCGTTGAAGGTTGGGGCGGAGAACAGAGTGGAGGCCATTGGAGAGATGAGTAGTGGTGGATGGATGTGGAGGAATGGAATGATGGATGGATGGATGAGGTTTAATTATGAAATTGGGGATTGGAAATGGATTTTGTGAGGAGGGAGAGAGAGGGCGGAAAGATTTTCGTGGGTGACCTGGCCATGTGTCATTGGTTCTTTCTGGATTAGAGACAGACAGATTGTTGCGCTCCTTATGATAGATAGGTATGCGTATACATATATTTTTAATGGAATGTTTAGCACCAAGGATCCGTGGCGCAATGGTAGCGCGTCTGACTCCAGATCAGAAGGTTGCGTGTTCGATTCACGTCGGGTTCAATCTCCCCGATCCTAAACGGTTTCAATTTTTTTTTTTTTTTACTGCTGGGTTGAGTTGCACGGAATTATGAGAAAAAAATTTGTATGAAAATAATTTATAGTTTATGATGTATGAAAATGGTTTACGAAAATATGAGACAAAATTAATAGTTTTAAAGTATTAAATTTTTCATCAAATGTATAAAATTTTAGGACAATGATATTATATTATAATTATTATAAATTTTATTAACCTCAATTTTTAATATTTCTGATCATATATTTAATGCTCAAACATAATTTTATACTCCCTTCATTCCAATATAAATTGCTCATTGTTTTTTGGACACAAATTAAGATAAAAGTAAAAAAATATAAGTGATATGGTAGAAAAAATAAAAATTATAAGTATGTAATTAAAAAATTGAAAATAATAGAAACAATGTAGAAAGTTATGAAAATAATAAAAATAAATAAATACTAATTTTCTAAAAAAAATAAAAAAACAAATAAAAAATATATAATAGGAGGGACGAAAATGACAAAATAATCAACATAAAAATATTAAATTTATCATAAACTATTTTCAAAACCTATTCAATCCAAAACCGAGAAAGTACTCATTTCGCCTTCCTTTTACTTAAAGAATTGACCAATGAATCTCCTTTCTGCTACCGCATTAAGCATTACTTCTTTTCACATATTTATACCTTCCAACCTTTTAGTTTTAGGCTTTTTTGTTCATGCAGAAAGCTGAAATAAGCTTCTTTTTTGCCTGGCAGTGTGCCTAGCTTTAAAAAACCAGGGCAGACACACTACAAACTAATAAAATAAGGTGCAGTTGTACTGAAACAGAAGTAGATCAGAACATCTCAAAAGTGTACACATCCTGCAACTCCCATTTTCCACATCCTAGATGTTTGTTGAATCACTCCCGTTTAACAAAGTAAATAAATGCCCGAACACAACACACCGCATCCTTTTGCTTCCAGTCTTCAAATCAATCACGAACAAAATTTCACACATCTTCAGATATCTCGATGCATCGCAGTTTGGACACAACGAAACACCTCAACTAAATAACAAAAACAGCAGAGAACCAATAACTTCTACTAACACTGTCTAGCCTTTACTATACACCCCAACCCCCAACAGCTTCTTAACATTTGAAGAGACAACTAAACTAAGACTGATACAACTATACAACCTTGGACACGTTTATATTTATGCTGCAGATACAGGACCAATTTAGATGGTATCAAGGTACGAGTACTCCCTGCGTCTGCCAAACTCTAGAAGGCTTCCGTAAGTACGATCCCACACTCCAATGAAGAGGGATTCAGTATCAGGACTAAATGACATACCAGATATCTCACCAAAGAAATCAATTTCTTGCTCCTTTTGATATCCACTATTGACATCAAAAACATGGACAAAATCTGCAGGCTCTGCAATAGCCATAAACCTACCATCGGATGTAAAGCGGATGGAGCGAATGGCTCCAAGGTTTCCCTTCAAGGCTGCAACTGATGTGGAAAGATTACGTATATCCCAAATTCGGCAGGTTTTATCCTGGTTCCCAGTAGCAAATGTGAGGCCATCGGGATGCCATGCTGACGCAAATGAGTAGTCCAAGTGTCCGTGCAAAGATGAAACAGCCTGCAAAAATAAAAGACAGCTGATGATCCCTGACAGTGGTACAATTCTTCTTATATGTTTGTCTTTATTAAGAAAAAGAAAACACAACTCATATACCTTCCCACTCCTGGAATCCACCAGCATACCATCTGGGTCATCTCCAACAATAACAAGAAGTTTACCATCAGGACTGAGAGAAGTATGCTGCATTCAAGAAAAGCAGAGTCCAGTCAATATCATAACAGTACAAGAATGTACTCTGGAGATATATGTATATATATATATATATATTTGGGGTGGGGTGTACACACTTGAAAGAATAAAAACAATAAGAGAATCCCAATTTTATATCCAAGTCTTCATATGTATACTAACAAAAAATTCATTAATTTATATACTCATAACATATTCGGACACAAAGATCACATATACAATTCAATCCCAACAAGTAGCATTCTCAGCAGAAGTATCAACACCGCTCTCCAAATTTTACACATGGAACGTAATCTACTGGAACCACTTCAATAAGGACCTAAACTCATTCACAGAAGGATTTTATTATAGCATACATTAGCACACTTTTAAAGTCAAGACACCCCCATATGTTACACTTAAAGAACGTGTGAACGTGTGTGTGTTGCGGGGGTGTGGGGGTGGGGTGGGGTTGTGCATGCAAATATATAAGGACAGAGGCAGACTCACATTAACTGGCCACGTAAAATGAAAATGGTTAGACTGTTGGAATTTCTCCAAATCAAAATCTCTGACTCCATTGTCATTATTTGAAGCTACAAAATGCACTGCACCACTGGAATGAGAGAGATTCACTTTCAGGAATTTCCACCCAAACAGAGAAAAGGGGAAGGAATAATGTGAGCAGTCTTGAGACCACCAAAGGTATAAACAGAAAACAGATACCTTCCAGATGAGTATATCTCAACGGCATTAGTGATTGCGTTATCTTCATAAGTTGTACGTGTGCAGTAAGAAATTCCAGGCCTATCTAAATACTGCAACGAAAGAGATGGAATCAAATGGCATGAGCAATCAACTAATAAATCTTGTATTAAGAAATGCAAAAAATATAAGAGGAAAGGAAATGCCCAAGAAAAGTTCGTCACACTATTGAAGATGCAAAAAATATCAGACGAAAGGAAATGCCCAAGAAAAGAATTCGTCAAACTATTGAAGATCTCTCCACTCCACACTCTCCTGATCATCAAATAAAAACTCATAGGAAACTGAAAATCAAGAAAGTGAATCCCTGTAAACTGGATGAGATAAAAATGTCCATAGACCTCCTCTTTCCATTCCATTACAATGACAAGGCAGTAGCTTGTAGCTAGTTCTATAAAAAATGACGTGCTAGTTTTACTCTGTGTTATACATGGAAGGGCCAGATAAATATTTGAACAGCACAGTCAACTGAATTTTTAATGGAAGAGCATTTAAAAACATCAGGGAGTCAGTTAAATATTAAAGATATTGCTGGCTCGCATCTCTTAGGTGAGCAACCTTAGAGCAAGAATAGTCAAAATGATTGGAGAACATTTAATTAATCTCACAACCACTCATTCAAGAAAAACTATATAAGAGGGATTTCAATAAGAGGACGCACCTTGCAAATAAGTTCTCCCTGAAATCCTCCAGCAACTAGCAACTTGTCTTTTACTGCTAATGTGCTGACCTGAGTCTGTGTAAATCCTTCCAACAAGCTTCCAGGGTGTTTCTACGTTGGCCAAACCAAGGAAGATTCCATAAATTGAATGGATAATTACTAAAGTTATTGACAGCTCTAGGACAATAATAAATATTTTATTTATAGAAACACACACACTTGCATGCACATCTAGACAGAGAATGCCATAATTACTAACCTCGCAAGGTGCAACATGTCCTGATACATTAAGAACTTCAGACTTGATGCAAGTTAATGATGACCAATGCAAAACTGAGAAATGTGACATTAGGTAAACATCATGCTTTGATGTAGCCCAAACCAAATTTCTCAACTGCAACAAAAGCAGTAATTTGTAGGTAAGCTATCAACTCCAACTTGAGCGCAGGCTAAATATGTAATATGAAACAAGAATATTAAATATATTATTTGGCAGGCCGAAATAAATCAAACGCAACAGTATAGTCAAGTCATTGAAAACATACTCCCCAGCTTGCATACAACATAGTTGTAACAACTATATTTCCTAAGCCAGAGAGGCACATCTATTATCCAGTGCTTACTGGTAAAAACTCTACAGTATTTGCTTTATTGTGTGTATACACACCTGTAGTATGTTAACTCAGTTACTAACATCTTTACATGAATAAATGACTTAACTAGATACACCCAAACAAATAAGGATAGACAGGATACATTGCAAATCATTCTAGTAGAGATATGAAACCAGAAATAATGATTTTCATCAGTCAACCATTAACTTACCCTCTACAAACAGAAAAAAAAAAACGGCTACCTTTTTCAAAATTCAAGATCATGCAATCATTGTTACAACTAGCATCTGTAATTAAGTGTTCAAGAAGGCATAAAAATTCACCCTGAAAATAAATAGACAAAGCAAAATTCATGATAAGTTATTTGAATGACCTGAAAATGTAAAATTGTAGATTTCACAGATCTTGAGTTTCGCCTGAATACATAGTATGAGCCGCCTTTCTCAGTGGTTTTGCATTCCTATTCGCAACATGAAAAGTTACATAAAGTTAATAGGTAAAAGAAACATGGCAAACAAAAAAATGCAGTCAAAGAAAACAACTAGCAATGAGATTAAAATCCACCTTTTCTGATCCCTCTCCAGATTGAGGAATGTTTTCATAATTCTTATATTGTTCTAATCTAGTATTTCTGTATTTCTCTCTAGTTATGCTGAGCCTCTCCCAGGGAATCCCTTGAATATCTCTGCCCCTTCTAGCTTGAGCAGCAGTAGTGTCTTGCATTCTATTATTCTGTAAGGGGTGGGGGCATTATTAGCATCTAAAATGAATAAAATATGGATATCGCTAGGGTACAATGAGTAAGAGGAATCATTGAATTAAAAAAATTAGAAATGGAACACAACATTATGTTCACATGTATGATGTATCACTTATGAACAAACCATATAATCATATTCGTCCATATCAGAATCTGAACCACCAGCATATCTGCCATGGAACTCTTCATCCATATCATCGTCTGCATATTCCATATCGTATTCCTCTTCCATTTCGTCAGCTTCATTACCTTGCTGATGGGACATGATTTACAAAGAAACCTGCGAGAGAAACCCAATTAATGAGTCCAAATTTCAGTTTCAACGATAAAGTGATGTGCAACTAAAACTTTGTTCACTACATCGAAAAAGAAAAAATATTCACATAATAACGATGCAACATGAACCACTTTGATGAAAAGAACTGTCAAGAGACAACCAAATATTCACATAATAACGATGCAACATGAACCACTTCGTTAGAAGAACTATCAATAGACAACCAGATATCACAAAAAAATAAAAACACGTAATAAAAGCCGATTTGCTAACCAAATAATCATATCCATTATTTAATACATTTGGAACTGCTGTGGGGATAATGACAAGATCAAAGTCAAAAGGTTCGCATAAGAAATGGCATCACAATATAGAAAGATCATAAAACACTATTCCAGATTCTAATGATATTCAAAAGCACCAGATAAAACAAGCAGAAAAGTATTTGAAAATCAACATAAATAAGATAGGGCGCGAGTTGGCTAGATTCATCATATGACTGAGCAGAACTGTTTCATGACTCTTGTAATACCAAATAAACATCAGACAGTACAGAGAAGTAGTATCCTTTAAGATTTATCCAGCCGAAGGTGCGGGAAAACAGTAGGCTTCAAAAGTAAAAACATAGAAAAGATAACATCCAGAGTGCACAAAGGAAATGTAACAAAGAAAGCATACTAATTGCTTGTAAAATACGCGATAGAAATATGATCACACGAACCAATGTTATACTACACACTTATCACAAATGAAGTGCAAAAACTGAGATGCCACCTCAACTCAACCAAACCTAATAAGTATTGAAAACAGTTGAACCATCCCAAGACTGATGCAGCTAATCAGGTCAACAACTAATTAGTTCCACTAGCTACCTATGGTGCACAAGCTGGACTGTTATGTTATCTCCACCACATAGTTGTTAAAGGGGTGTCTCCTAAGGTGCATGGGGCGCAAGGGTCAGCACCTCTCCGCAACATAGGTGCACGATGTATGCCAGGCGAGCGCCTGGGCATGCCCTATTGAACCTTGGTTTGAGTTGTTAGAGGGGCGCCTCGGCTATGATAGGGTTTTCAGAGTACAAATTTTTTTTTTTAACTAAAGTTGTTTATTAAAAAACATCTTCAGCTTTTAAGAAACACACAATGGCAAGGGTTTTAAAGGAAAACAATCTGTTTGACTGCTCCCCCTTCGGTCCTTCCCGCCCTGCACATCTCAATTCTTCCAATATCCCCGAGGACCACCCTGCACACCCATTTCTGATATTAAACTAGTACTAAGGGGTAAAGTCAGAAACATCTGCACCTACTAGTGCAAGTTCTATACAATTTTTTGGCTCTAAGCAAGTGGAGAAGGGAGAGAGTGTGAGAGGATCATCTTCCCCTTTTCAACTTCGAGATGAAGAAGTTGAATTTGACTGAAAGTCAAGATGAGGAGGAAGAAGAATATTGCAATGAACATACCCAATTTGATGAGGAGGAGGAGGAAGACGAGGAAGGGGACAAGGATTACAATGATCATGATCATCATGTGATAATTAGGGCGATTAGTCTGCCACTTGTTAGGCTTTGATTTGGGTATTTACTGTTTGTTACTTGTTACTGTTTGAAGTTTGCAACTTGTTATCACTGTGCTTTTCAACTTCAATGTTTTGGTTCATTAAATACTAATAATTTAAATTTAAGTTCAAGTAACGTTTTTGTGAGTTTGTACAATAGCCTCAAGCAGTAGGCGAGCCCTTGCACCTCAGTGAGTCTTACACCCTTAACAACTACGCTCCACCAGGAACACCACCAAAAATACACAAACTATCTGACAATTTAGCATTTCTAGAACTAATCCAGTATTTATTCAAAATGTGTGGCTCTCAATATACTTAATTCCATGCAAAAGTATATAAATTGTACTTAAGAAAAACTGCAGCCATTGTAATTATAATTCCTAGAGATCCATGTAATGTTTAAGCAGAACAGCAGCAGCACTGGCTACGGAATCATACTATATATACACATATATTTGGATTAGATTATTAACTACAGAAATCAACAGCATTCAGCCCATAAAATCAAGGAGAACACAAATATGAAGAACAATGTTTTAATATCGAACCCGCTATAACAACCATCATGCAATTTAACAAGCACCAGAAGCAACAAGCGTGATTCCTATGCAGCATACTGTCCTCCACGAGCTCATGAATCAGAGGTTTAAAAAAACACAAGACAGAAAAACAGCCATCCACCTTTCACAATAAAAGATGAATAAACCCTAGAATTTCGAACCGAAAAAAATAAAATTAAGGATTAAAGCATTTGCATACACGAACAATGCACGAATACCAAATTTATCTAGAGCAAGTGTGGAGATTCTGACCTTCCTAGAAACGGGGATACGTTAGAGAATCACGAGCCACCTCCTGATTGAAAGGTTTAATTAGAGAGTAAATCCGATTGATTAATTAGTAAATTGGCGGAATGTGTTCGATGGGTCTAGAGAGAGAGGGGGAGAGAGAGAGAGATATGTGTGTATCGTTGGCAATCTTTATCCACTGGTTTTAACGCGAGTTCCAACCGAAAGAATGCGAGTGAATGAAAGGGACATGTTCATTTTTGGCGTTGATATATAAAGACCGGCCTCATTATTGCCCTTCGTTTTCAAGTTATTTACAATTTGGGGACATGTTCATTTTTGGAGTTGATATATAAAGACCGGCCTCATTATTGCCCTTCGTCTTTCAAGTTATTTACAATTTGGTGTCCAATAAGTAAATGCTAAAATTTTGTATGAAAATTATTTATAATAACTTTATTATAAATCAGTTTTGAAATATTAAATATTTGATTTGATTAGGTATATTAAAAAAAAAATTAGAAATATTAAAAATTTAGGTCAACGATATTATGTTATAATTGTTATAAATTTTATTGATCTCAACTTTTGATATTCATGATGAATATTTTAATACATTTGACCAAATATTTGATATTTTAAAACAGATTCATGATAAGTTTATTACAAACTATTTTCATATAAAACCTACTCTAAATGAATTTAATTTAATATATTATTAATTAAAAATTTTATTTTATAAATTTTCTAATTGATTCTAATTAATCTTTCGCAAACGTTTAAGTGCAATTGGATGCATAATATGCAATTGTGTATTTTTTGGCAATTGGGTTATTAGTGATACCTTCTCCAGTTATATAGGAGCTTGAATCATTCCTCCAAACTTCGGAGGACATTGAAAGAACAATAGCGGCTTTGCATGTCTTACAAAGAAAAAAAGGACAAGGAGGGCCTTCAGAGACGAGGCACGTAGCAGTGAGGATAAAAGAACCTGGTTTGCAATAAGACAATGAGACTGAGGCGGACAGTGCACAAATCTGCATAATAAATGAGAAAGGAAAACAAAAAGTGACAGAACGGTTGGGACCACGAGTTGCGCGAGCAATTGGTGTTGAGCGAGCAGCTGACACAGAGTGAGCAACTAGTGTTTCTGATGAATCAAGTCATAGTACCCCTAGAAACAGTATCATGGAAAGGTTGAGAAAACATTCTCAAGGATAATGGACAGTAGCTGCTCGCCCCCCACAGCCAGTTGAGACTTCAGGTGGACTTCAACGACGGCCAGTAAATGAACGCATGCAGAAGTTTGCTATGGACAGGTTAGGGCCTTAGGGAGCTAGCAACCGGCCTAAATAATGATGGAGCCTCCACAGAGTGAGGGATTGTGTAAGGATACACGGGATGAACGGGTAACCCTAGTACAGTTAGGGATGTCAATGGGGCGGGTTCAAACTCACCCCGTACGGGCCGAGTAAAAACCCTGTCAAACGGAGTCGGGGGCGGGTATGGACCCGTTTGACCAAAAACCCGTCGGGTTTGGGACGGGTCTTGATATTAGGTGGACCCGCCCCGTATATATGTATATACATATTAATTAAATATATATAGTTAAATAAATATATTATATTACATAATGTATAATTAAATATATAAAAATTAAGCTATTAATTAACATTTTCATTAATTATTAGATTAGATTTGTTCATAAAGTCACGAGCAAAAGTTGTACAAATTAGGGTTCATTAATTTTTTTTATTATTTTAATTTCAATGAACAATATATGTATGATTTTTAAATATTTAGATTTATTATGTTGAAACTTAAAATAGATTATTTTGCATATTTATTATTTTTTAAACCATTCATATGCATATTGATGTTATATTTTAAAATTTAATATATTTTGTGTAATGCATTTGATATGTATGATAAAAATAAAATAAAATAAAAAATTAGGCGGATAGGTGGGTCGGGACGGATAAAACCCGCCGGGTTGGCGGGGCGGGTCTCGGGTCCAAAAAAAATCTTGGCGGGGCGGGTCCTGGGACATGCCAAACCCGGCCCAGACCCACCTCGTTGTCATCCCTAAGTACAACCTCCCAAGTTGGGGGTTCTAGACGATACATTGGCCCAGATAAAAAGAACCATATAATATATGTAGGCTCAACTAGCTGCTCGTCTGGAAGCAATCTTCACTACTTGCTTGTTGGTGTCTCCCCTATCCATATCTATTGTAGAGGCACCAGCTCTAAAAGGAAATTCAATTCCCAACCAATAATTTGTACAAAAGGGAGTCGGATCTGAAGGCCCACATTTCAAAGTACATTTATATTACATGATCTAAATGGACGTTTTGAACGTGATGCAATGTAGAAACTTTTTTCCTAACTCTTGGAGACAGACCACATCACTGGTTTTCTTCTATTAAGTCGGCCTCCATAAGTTCGTTTGTTCAATTGAGCAGAGAATTTTTATCCTATTTTTTGGGTTTAGATCGTACTTCACTCAGAAGCATCGTTTAGCAAGCCTGGAAAGAGAAATGAAGAGCCAAACCAGGAATTCTTGGAAAGGTTTGACAAATTTTTGCTAGAAGACCAGCCTGTGAGCAAGGATACATAGATTATAGAAGTGATGGCCAGTTTGAAAAACGGTTCCAATATATGGAAGAAAATGCACTTGGCATGCCCCAAAACCTATGTCGAGTTTAGAAATAAGACCAAAATCTATGTGGCCATGCAGGAAGCTCTTTAGAGAGAGCTTAGAGAATCAAAAGAAGGGAAGAAATTCGGAAGAAAAATCGAGGGCGAATACAGAGCCCCAAGGAACCTTAAAATCCTTCGGTGAGGAGACTAAGCTTAAAGTGAGACTCAACCATGTGCTCACCGTTTCAATTGACCAAGTTTTTGTTGTCGTACAGAGTAGGGACATGTTTGCCCATCCATGCAAGATCTGACAAGAGTAGAGTAAATTCAACCCCAACAAGTATTGTGCTTATCATTAGTCCATTGGGCATTTTACAAGTGAATGTCAGGACATGCTAAAATAATTATGAAAATTCATGAGGATGGCAAGTTGTCAGAGTTCGTGAACCGAGAAAGAGGGTGCTGACAACTGAACCTGAGAACTTCGATGATGACAGTGATGAAGAACAAGCTCGATCACCACCTAAGCAAGATAAAAAGACTCCAGCGGCACCGACAAACCCTGTAGCAGAGATTTTGATGATCGAGGAAGTGGGACGAGCATGTGGTTGTTCAAATGGAAGACCATCTCCCTCAAAGAGGCGGAAGAAAATAGAACTTTGTGCTGTTGATCAAGTGAAAGAAATGGGTGTTGGTCCCTCCACTAAGCCTACAACTGAGTTGTTAGTTTCACAAAAGGACTTAGATGGGATCATCAAGCCCCACAATGATTCACTGGTCATCAGCGCTAAGATCATGAATATCAAGGTTCACAGACTGTTAATTGATATGGGAGCTTACACAAATATTTTGTTCAAGAATACTAAAGATCAAATAGGGGATTATGAATCCTATATAGAAGATTGTAATCATAAAATCATATGATTCGCTGAAGTTGTTACAATTCCTTTAGGACTATCAGACTGTCTGTTGAGATTGTATTGGTCGAGGACCCAAATTGGCGACTGACTCGGTAAGTTGATTTCTTAGTTGTAGACCAACAGTCGTCATACAATGGGTTCCTTGATCGGCCTTTTATCAATGAATTGAAAATAGCATATTCTACCTAATATTATTGTTCAAATTTTCCAACGCAAATGGAGTAGGAACGATAAGAGGGATAAAAAATATCTTGTGAATGCTTGCTTCAAAATCAACCCTTGTCACCTAAGTACTAGTCTTTGAAGATCAAGTGGAATGCTCTTACTCGAAGCCAAGATGTTGGACACTTACTTGATGGAGCGGAGCCCATTGAGGTCAATCCACAAGATGAAAAAATAAAAGAGCAACAACCACAAATAAGTCCAAAGAGTGACGACCAATTACTTGTACTCCCTTCTGATAATTGATGAACATATGGTAGATGCGACTTTAGAAGAGCGTGATGAACAACTATATGTTCCCCCACAACCGTAGGATGAATAGCTATTGTTCTTCGCCAGGAGTAGGACGAGCAATTAGTTAAAAAAGATAGCGACAAGCAACTAGTTGCTCTTCCTCAAGCAGACGACATCGAACCCCGATTAGGATACGAGCCAATGGATATTGAAGATGAGTTGAATCCAGAGAGAACTATCCTTGACCGTGTTGGAAAGAAAAAAGATGGAGGGCGACTCCAATAGAAGATCTAGCAGCTATTAAAGTAAACTCAGAAAATGAAAAATTAGAGATGTATATCGGATTAGAGCTGTCAGAGTCATATCGAACCGGAATGACAAATTTCTTTAAGGTCAATTTAGATGTTTTTGCCTGGTCTGACTCATACATTACAGACATTCCGCCCGAACTCACATGTCACATATTAAATGTGAACCCAACGAAAAGACATATTCGATAGAAAAGATAAAAATTTGGCCCAGAAAAACACAAAGGTCTGACCGAAGAAGTTAAAAACCTGCTAGATAATAAATTGATACAAGAGGTCATATGTCCTCAATAGATCGCAAATCCAGTACTAGTTCGCAAACCCAATGAAACTTGGAGGTTATTTAACGATTTTACTGATCTTAATGCCACATGTCACTATGATAATTTTTCATTGTCCCACATTGATCAATTGATCGATAATACAGTGGGCCATAAGCTAATGACTTTCATGGACACATTTGTCGGATACCATCAAATTGCTCTATATTTGGACGACCAAGAACACATGACATTCTACACAAATAAAAATATGGTTGGAAGCGAATGCCGTTTGGTTTGATCAATGCGGGGACACCTCACCAATGTCTGGTGAACAAGATGATTGACGAGCAATCATGGATGTGGAACCTCCAGATTCAATTTAAAAAGTACAACGATTAACATATTTTATGGTGGTACTTAGTCGATTTATATCCAGGCCACGTGACAAATGCTGCCCATTTTTCGTGGCAATCAAAATTAGAGTTGATTTCCAATGGACTGATAGTTGCCAAAGAGCATGAGAGCAAATCAAAGAGTACCTGAGCGACACCCAAATTTTGTCAAATCACCAACCTGGTGAAAAGTTGTTCTTGTACCTCGTAGCATCAAAGGTAGCTAACAGCTCCGTATTAGTTCACACAAAGGCCCTATCTATTATGTAAGCTAGGCTCTGCATGAAGCTAAGACCCGATATTCTCTGACTGAGAAATTGTCTTACGCGCTTGTCATGAGTGTTTGAAAGTTATGTGGAAAATTACAAAATGGTTTACAAAATTGATACTAATTACAAATTGGTTCTGTGCAGAAAAAAATATGCTTCCGTGCAACAAAAAATTATACTTTTATGCAAATATTGTGAACCAATTTGTAAATATTGTCACTTTTTTGAACCAATATGTAAATGCCCCAAAGTTATACCACTACTTCTATGATCATCAATTGAAAGTACTTACAACTTTTCCACACAAGCAAATTCTGCATTGACCAAGTGCAGCTGGTCGTTTACTCAAATGGTCGTGTGAACTTAGCCAATTCGGGATAATTTATGCTCCCCGAACTACGATTATAGGGTAAACTTTGGCATACTTTATAACTGAGTTAACTCTCCTTCAGAACCTGACAAGGGGGCATAACCACCTTTGACATCTATATGTTGATGGATCTTCCGCTAACATGGCATCAGGGGCAGAAGTTGTGCTAATCAGTCCTGACAGACATGTGTATACTTTCGCAATTCAATTCATGTTCCTATCCACTAATAACAAAGCAGAGTACGAAGCCTTAATTGCTGGTCTCAAATTAGCACTGTCTGTTGGGGTTAGAGGGTTGTAAATTTTTAGAGACTCACAACTTATTGTTTCTCCAGTAAGAGGTGAGTACGAAGTAAAAGATCTATATAAGAAGATAGCAAAGGTGCAAATGGTGGTCGGCGGGCGGTCGAGTGCCGCCAAGCACCAAGACCGTTTAGGCGGTGCCAAGGTTTTTCTATTTTATTTTTTATTTTTTATTAATATTAAGTTTTTTCTAAATATATATTAATAAAAATATACATTATAGATAAATTATAAATTTAAAATATAATTAATAACTATCAAAAAATATAAAAAATCAACAAAATATTAAAAACTATCATAATACGACATAGAACGAATAAATTATGAAGTAGTTCAATTAAACTTTCATTTTTTAGTAATTTAGTAAATTAATTTTTATTTTTTAATTTTAGTTCTAACCAATGTTCTAAAAGTCGCTAGTCGGTCGGACCACTAGGGTCTAGCGACTTGAATGACTAGTCGGGGACTAATTGAAAGCACTTAAACGATAAAATATATTAATTACTTAATATATTAATAATACATTGTAGATAAAATAATAAGAAAATTAATATTACCACCTTTCAGTATTAAAATATAAGTAATAACAGTCATAAAACTCAAAATTTAATAAAGTGATAATTTTAAAATAATTTTTTTTAATGTTTTGGTTGTTTTAATTTTATTTTATTATAATTACTTAGGGTTGGCCAAAAAAAATTTTTAAAGGGAAAAACATGTCTAATCGGGAACAACTTAGTAGGCATTTAATCAATGTAATCGTTTTATAGTCGGCGTATAGTTAGCCTAATCATTGTCTAATGGGCTCTAGGCGCCGACTACTACCCCTAAACATTTTCTTTAGCGACTAGGTGTAAATCGGGTCGGTTAAGGGCCGACTAGCGACTAGTTGCCACCTAATCGGTCAAGTCAGCCGACTTTTAGAACAGTGGTTCTAACTTTTAAGTTGAAATAAAAATTAAAAAAAGAAGAGTAATGGTCATCTAGGCGGTGCCAAGACGACCTCGGCGGCTGCCTAGGCGGTCTCGGCAGTGCCAAATTTGTTGGCGAATTTTTCTCGACGATTTGACCTTGGCGTCGGCGGCCGATGACCTTCAAGCGCTTAGGCAGTCTCGGCGACCACCATTTATATTCATGGAAGATAGTCACTAACCTCATTATTTTATTCGAACAAGTCTACATTGAACAAGTACCTCGCTCCAAAAATATACAGCCTCATGCATTGGCAAGCTAGCAACAAGTCAGAGGGAACTGAGATCTCTGAAGTTGTCATCACCAAAATAGTAAATGCTTCAATATTTAACTACAAAATTAATCAAATGTTGAATGAGGGGCAAGAAGAGGATGATAATTGGAGAATAGACATAAAGAATAATTATCGACATATAAACAACCCCAAGTTGTCAGTTGCTCGTTTAGTCAAACAAGCAGCCAAGTATACTTTGATAGATGATCAACTATGCAAGCGAGAATTATCTATAATTCTACTTAAATTCATTTCGCAAAAGTAAAGTAAAAAAATAATTGAAAAAATTCATGAAAGAGCTTGCAGAAATCATGCCGGAAAACAAACTTTGGTTATTTTTATACTTTCTCTGTCCCAGGGGAATTTGCACTCTTGAAATTTCACATTTTTAAAGAAAAATGTATTTTAAATAAAAGTAGTAGCATATAGGTAAATAGAGTAAGTCTCATGTGCACCAGTTACACGGTGCAACTCTAGTTCATTTTTAAAAAGTTAAACAGTTTATAACTGAAAAGTTAAACAGTTTATTACTGAAAAGTTAAACTATAAAAGATACACTTTTCAGTAATAAACTGTTTAACTTTTCAGTTATAAACTGTTTAACTTTTTAAAAATCAACTAGAGTTGCACCGTGTAACTGATGCATACAAGACTAATCCAGGTAAATATGTGTAGAATTTTGCGAGTGTACACGCAAATTAATATTTTCTTTTAGTAGTGTGCAAATTAGTATAAAACATCTATATAAGAAAGACAAAAATTTGTATGAAACCGAGTTCACGGTGAACTCAAGTTTATCAATTATCACAATTATGTGTATATATTATCATTGCTATGTATATTCACTATCACAGTTTAAAAAATTAAATATGTTTTATAACAGTGATAATATGCATAAATAACAGTGATAATAATTATATATAATAGTGATACAAATTCACTTGAAGCCGAATCTACTTTATAAGAAAATTTTGCAACTTATAGAGTGTGTTTGCAAGAGATTAAGAAAGTGTAGAATCACTTTTTCTTAGGATAAATTGGTCTCACCAACTTTCAAAAAAAAGTGATTCTTCACAGAGAGAGAACATGTGATTATCGATTTAAAAATAATTTAATCTGTGCATCCAAATACAATATATGGGCCGGAGAATTCATTAACACGTGCACATGAGAGGCTTTACACTGGTCCCTGAATTTCGTGGTGGACTTCGACCACGTGTCAAATTTGTACGCCCCCTCCCACTTGCTCCCATTGTCAAAAACTCCGCCCGCCACAATCCCAAAATTCCATTTGCCCCTTCTCAGTTAATACGCACAAGAATTGTTGTTCCACTTCTCTGATGCAGCAGCCATGAATTCTCTGCTTCGGAAGGTCTGGGAAACCGTCGCCCACCGATCGGGCTCCTCGTCGGGCTCGGGCCATAACCCCAATCCAAACCCGATATCGGAGTACGACTGGTTCCTCCGGATGATGTATATCCAGACCTCATCCA
This sequence comes from Prunella vulgaris, assembly GCA_026898435.1. Taxonomy (NCBI): domain Eukaryota; kingdom Viridiplantae; phylum Streptophyta; class Magnoliopsida; order Lamiales; family Lamiaceae; genus Prunella; species Prunella vulgaris. The sequence continues at coordinate 201,347 of JAPKLY010000264.1, forward strand.
CCGGGGAATTCGAACGGATCCCTATCGACATTTTCATGCAAATTCTGAAATTTCTCGGCCCTAGAGAGGCGGCGAGGCTGCGAGCGGTGTGCAAATCTTGGAAGTTTCTTGTGTCGGATAATCGGCTCTGGATTTACTTTCTGCAGCATCAGTCGGAGCCCTGGGACTCTGTTTTTTTCGCCGAAACTCACTTGCGGTCCAGTTACCCTCTCCAGTACTGTTCAATCCATTTTTTTTTTCTGCTGTACAATATGCATCTGTTTTTTTTGCGACAATATTTCTGCTCATGCAAGTGGCTATGAATTAAAACTGATTGTTGTTAAACCTCACCGATTGTGACTGTTAAGAAGGTCGTGATTAGTTAATAGCTACTGCTGGTGGTATCGGGATGTATGCTTTACATGTAATTGCATCCAAATGAACACAGAAGAGAAAAAAAGTAAGTATTTCCCAAAAAAAGAAAAAAAGATTAAAAGAGACAATTATGATTGCTGGTCAACCTCGACAAGTGAATATCATTTCGATTTCGAATTCGAACATCTATACTTATTGAAGATGCATCTTTCAAGTCAAATCACCAATGTATCCAAACATTTGATACCTTCCATATTAGCCATATTCATGATTCTTTGGTGATTTAGATGCATTGCATTTGCAATGCATTTGATCAAGACAATAACAATTGAATCTTATTGTATTGCAGAGTGTTTCCTACTCTGATGCATGACCTGTCATACATGCATATTTTTGGTCAGCGTATGGAAGTCCCTGGAGCTGTTATTATTGATGGTACATATTCTGCAAACAGCATGTTTCCAAATGCTAGCTATCAAACTAGAGTTATGTTTACTCTTATTTGTATATGCGCGTATCTCCGTGCCCACGTTCTATGCTAGCTCTTATTTCCCATTTTTCAATTCTTTGACAATTGAAAATTTGTATATGGCAAGTTCTAAATGGAAGATACAGTTACTAATTACTGAAGGCCAGAAATTCGTCTTTGAAAATTTTATATTATACCGGATAGCCATTATTTGACCAATTGAGTACTTTGGCCAATTCTCAGACTTGTTGAAATTAGCTGACCTGTATAATGATGTGAAAGACCCATACATCTGATTTAATGGATCATTTATGGCTAACCCACCTTAGAACTCATCTTGTAGATGAATGCTACACTGGGGTGTGCTTAAAGCATTGTATCTACCTTCCATTTGCACATAATGTGTGGATATATTTATGTTAGCGTGTTTATGGGTACAGCCTTGGATGTACAGTATGCACTTCAACTAAAGTAGCATCAATCGAAACCTTTATTTTTACCTAAAATCAAAGCTATGTGTTTCCCATGACATTTTAGACATAATATTGTTAATTTTGACCAGCCTGAGAACTGTCCATAATTCATTATTGTAATCAGTTGTCCAAATCCTGGCTATATTGGAAATTTCGACATAATTGGCCTAGTTTTGAATTTATTTGGCTGTTAAGCCTTTTGCATTCATGGGTTTTGGGGTTTCACTTTGTACGCATGACATGATGTCATTTGAATATTATCATCAGGTGGCTCGGGTTATTGCAAATATGGATGGAGCAAGTATTCCTCTCCATCTGGGCGGTCAGCAACATTTTTGGTAAGTTTTATGTATGTATGTATATAATACTTGCAAAGGAACTTGCTAATTTGGAGCTCGATACCCTTTCGTGATGTGCAAGTGCAACTACTATCTCAACTCTTTTAAAAATGTTCCTAAATTTGCAGGAATTTGGAAACATTGAGTCTCCAATGCCAACTAGACTTGGACATTTCTTTTCAACAATCTGCAGCAGGTCTTCTAAGATTCTGAATTGCTTACATATCTTTTTTTTTTTTTAAACATTAACTGCATGCTCTAGAATCTCATGAAAGTTTATTTTGATAATTCTTTGTTATATGTACCCTCATACTTGATTTGGGTTTTTATCCTGGCTCGTAGACTCAATTTTTTTTAATTTTTAAAAAAACTGACTGACCTTTATTTCATGTAGGATGCAAGTGAAAACATCATCACAACCAATTGTTGTATCGCTACCCCTCTGTCATTATGATGGTTAGCTTCCAAATTTCTTTAGATTAACTTTTATCTTGTCTTCTGAATTTTCTCATGTTTGCTTCTTTGACTTGAAATTCAATTATACAAATACCTGTATCTTCTGCTAAATTGTTGTGTGCCCATTTTATTGTTTATAATCATGTATGTGGGACGTATATGCGTAGGAGAAAGGTAAACAATTAAAAAATACTCTTGCTTGTTTAATTTTTCTTTTGACAATCTATATACATATAAAAACACAATAATTTGGGCAAAATAGTAAATTTCCATTTCCCGCCTATTTGGTTAGTGTTCCTAAAAAGTATTACTACTGCCTGCTTGCTAGTTGCCACTGCCAAGTGGCCAGTGTCCGGTGTCTATACAAATTACAATACACTCACTGATTACGTCAGCCGCATGGAAGTAGTTAGGTTTCAAATGTATTTATTTCAAGGGTTCTTTACATATAGATTCAAAAAAGTCACTATATTTACAAATAGGTTCATAATATTTGCACAGAAGCACATTTTTTTCTACACAGAACCTATTTGTAAATATAGTGACTTTTTTGAACCTATATATAAATCTACCTTATTTCAACCCCCTAAGTTCTTTTAATTTTTTTTGCATAGGTTATAGTACCGTCTTATTTTAGATGCAAGAAGTTTCAAGATATTTTATAAATATATGTTACTTATGGCACTACAATTGTCATTTGAATAGAAAATGATTTTTTTTTCATTACATTTATTATTTATTTTGTTTCGAGTAAATAACAAAGATCGCAATTCAATTCATTTGGCCTTAAAAAAAATCAAACCATGTTAAGCTAATTCAACTGCTGTTTTTCAAACTATGTAATAGCTTTAAGTAATTTTATTTTTTCCCCACAAAATTCTTATTATCATTATTATTTTTTACATTGTATGTTTAACACTTCTTTATAAGTAAAAAAAATTAGATGTTTGTAAAAAAAAGTAAATGTCTACTTGAGCATGTGCAGTCACATTGATTCATGGTGAATTGATGAACTTCACTTTTTAGCAAGGTAAATGACTAGATATGAAGCTATTAATTTATTATTTTTATATTTTAATTTTGCCCACATTTTTAAAGTTCGGTAAAATTTTCGTTTCGAGTACATCTATTCTTAATGTATAATATATCAAAGTAATTGACTTTGTACAATTTTTAATTTGACATACATAAAATGTTGTATATGTAACAAAGTAGAAGATAATTCAAAATATGGTTTTTAAATTTTTTTAAAAATATTTAATTAATTTTGACTATATGTGTTGATTTAAAAAAAAAAAAAAAACTATTTTTGTTATATAAATTTTATTTAGTTTTAGTATTGTTTTATAAATTTTTGTACTTGAGACGTATTTTATTATAAATTACATAATTGATCTGCTAACTATGAAACTCTCGCATATATATAATATCTTCAAAAACTCAACTAATAGTATAAAGTATTCATAAATATATAATGATTCAACGTGTAGATGGACAGACAGATTGACTTTAACTAAAATTATTATCACAATTTTCTCACCCTAATTTTTTTTAATGTTCATGCCATGTTTATATTCATACAGTGCACTGCACGGTACGAATACTAGAATTTCTTGAAATTGACCAGCAATCTTTTGCCTTTCAATCCTTGTGGTTTTAATCAATTTAATCGGTTGGCATTCTCCTTCTCATATAGTAATTTTTCCAATGATTTTCTTGCCTTAAACTAAAAGGTACGGATGCCGCAAAAAGCTCTAGAAGACAACTAAAGGATGCCATCTACTCGACACTGTTTGATATGAATGTTCCCGCTGTTTGTGCCATCAACCAGGTATTTCTTCAAAAAGTTAATGTTGATTTCTCTTCAATAACCAAAATTAGAATTTAGAAATGATGAAAACATATCATTTTTGTTGTTTGAATCATCAATTACACACTACAACTATGATAAGCATATATCTATGGAAGCCCCACTTGAAAAGTAGGTTAAAATCTTCCCATAATTGGGTGGTGGCGGGTTATATTTGCTGTTTTAGTTTCTACGTGTACGGTGTATCGGTATTAAGCATTCCATGCCAGCATTTCATCTGGTTCAAATCTCCTATTTGTTGAGCTTGTGTGTCGTGAACTTTGATCTGAACCAGATAATATTTAACCCAGCTACCAGGGTGAACATTTGTCACCTTGATGGCAACATGACTTTTGTTATAATTGGCGTAAAATTAGAAGCATTATGCATGAACAAACACAAATGAGCATTAATTTGTGCTGCATGCAAACAGCATATTGACTCGTGAGGTACCAATTTGTTGCATTGGAAGTTCTCACTGCATGTGGTGCAGGAGAGGCTTGCTTCTGACTGGGCCGTTTATAGGTGGTGCTTTGTTCTTGTACATGGTCGTTTCATGGTTTTTTTCATGATGCAGCTATATGTTTCGACCACTGTTTACAGCATCTTTTTTTTTTTTTTTTGGGTGTGGTGTGTGTTTTAGCTGTTTACATTATTATTGAATTTGTTGCATCAAAAACTTTTACTTATTTCTTACAAGACACAGAAGTCCAGTTTACTTGTATGGACATTGTGACTGAGTTCAAGTGCAGTGAAATGCATTTAGATACAGTGAGACACATTTTAAATATGTGTAACTATAATTTAGGTTATCATTATCACTTTATTTCTGTTAAATGAGATTCTAAATATATGTGAAAACTAAAGGTTTTTCCATCTCTTGGTTTTAAAGTTTCAATGCAGGAAATACACAACCTTCAATGCATTTTTTGTTTCATGTTTAATTAATTATCTTCCAGTTTGACATCATGATATAACTATTCTCTTTGTCTATCAATGTCAGGCAACTCTGGCTTTGTTTGCAGCGAAGAGAACTTCTGGAATTGTTGTTAATATTGGTTTCAATCAAACCTCAGTTGTTCCAAGTACGTCAATTGACTTGGTAGTGGTACTATTTTAAGAAGTGCTTTCATGCCATTATGCATCTGAAATTTCTCTGATAGAAGATACTTTCACTTTCTCAAGGACAAACAAGTTTGTGTGGATTTTAATAAACAAGCATCTGTTTAAAGCCTAACTGCATTTTTTTGTTTCCACAGTTTTACATGGCAAAGTGATGCATAAGGTGGGTGTGGAAGTTGTAGGAATGGGAGCTTTGAAACTTACAGGATACCTTCGGGACCAGATGCAGCAGAATAATATACATTTTGATTCACTCTATACTGTTCGGACATTGAAAGAGGTACAAATTATTTACCATTTTTTGTGTCTTTTAATCTCATTGATGGAGATGCTACCTTTTGTATCATTATGGTCCAATAGTCTCATAAGTATGGTGACATTTCCTTGCCCACCCTAGTCTTTATTCAAATCACTTAGTGTGAAGGATTGCTTCTTAAAGAGCTGAACCTACATATTTCTTTCCTTGATCATCACTTTAATGGTTTTTTTAAGATTCCCGAAGCATTTATTGCATGTTGACTGGCATTCTGTCGGGTGTTTGGACGTGCAGAACTTGTGTTATGTTGCTCTTGACTATGAAGCTGAACTATCCAAAGATACACGAGCATCATTTGAAGTTTCATCCAACAATTGGTTTACACTTTCAAGGGAGCGGTTTCAAACGGGAGAGATATTGTTCCAGCCTCGCATGACAGGAGTGTATGTACTCATTTCTTTACTGTTACTTGTAATAAGGTGATACCACCTGAGGTTCCCATTGGAAGGCTCTTCAAGGTTCATTCTGGATGGGTACTTGAAGGTTTAAAGTCTATATAGGTGGACGACATAAGGATGACATTTTATAATATTCCCCAATCCCCATTATGCATGAGTGCGTCCTGTCTAATCCAATAGCTAATTTTGTAAAATGTGATAATTTTAACAGACAGGCAATGGGTCTGCATCATGCGGTAGCACTATGTATGGATCACTGCCATGATGCTGAGTTAACCCCTGACAATATTTGGTATAAAACTGTTGTATTGGCCGGTGGCACTGCATGTTTGCCAGGATTAGCAGGTTTGAAGCATCCAGTCTAATGGCTTTTTTTTTTTTTGATGAAAAGCTTAGATTAATTAAAAGCATGCAATTTTTGATGTGTCATGCTGGAAGATGATGGATCTGTTGTCTTTCCAGAAAGACTAGAGAAAGAACTGTATGGATTTCTACCAACTTCCTTGTCCAATGGAATTCGAGTTCTTCCTCCACCTTATGGCACGGATTCTGCATGGTTTGGAGCTAAGCTTGTTAGCAATGTAAGTGCTACCTATCTGGCTATCTTTACCCAACTCCCACACCAAATCCAATGCTTAATCCAGCAGTTTATATATATTTTAGCACACCTGCAAGTTTAACAAATGCTATATTAACATGTCTTTGATATTCATCTTTCTAGCAAATAGTTGTATGATAATTTTATATCTTGGGCTGGGGAGAGTTATTTTTTCTTTGGGAGGGCATAGGGGGGGGATCTATTCTTAAGGCTGTGTTTGGATATGAGCATTTCAGGAATGAATTTCACATGATTCTAGTATATGAATTTCAAAATCCACCAGAATCACTCCAAATTATCACATGATGGAAGTCGAGAGTTTGAATCTCATGATAAATTCTGCCCTTGAAGACAACGTTAATGTATTTGTTATTACGGATTTGAAAGTTATTCACGTCCTTTAAAGTTTAATCCAAGTGGAACCTAAAAGATAGTACATCTTCAGGAACATCAAGTTAACTTGTGAATGTAACACACAGATTGTTTTTGCTTTAGAACCTGAGTTGCATTGCACAAGTATTATTCAATTCTATTGCAAGGATAACTCATACAATTAAAGCTCCACTAGGTGAGACATACCAACAAAGTAGAAACATTAGCACTACAGAAATCTGGGTTGGATTTGATAAGAATGTATTCTGAGGGAAAGGCGAGACTACTTAGACCTGGTTTTACTGGGCAGGATTTGTTAGACCTGGCTTTACTGAGACAAGAGCCTTGTTCAAGGGAAAAACCAACCCTTTTTATTAGGAAGACAGCATAGCTAGAATGCTACATATAATAGTAATCTTCCTAACCTTGTCCCACATCATCAGTTGCTGGTCTATTAATTTTTTTATTTTTTTTTCTCAAATACAGTTGAGCACATTCCCTGGATCTTGGTGCATGTCTAGAAAGCAATTTCGGCATTGGTCTAAGCGCAAGCTTCTTTGGTAAGTCTCTTGGCATGAGTTAATGGAATTGGTGTTGATTAGTACTACTACTGTGTATTATGTAATAATCTTTGTTAGACCTGCAAATGACTTGAAGCAATATATAACTTAACTCCGTCCACCAAGCAATAAAATCATCCACCATTCGACGGATGTATAAATTTCTTTAGAAAGTCCCAAGTATGCATTGTACCAAGATCAGCCTGCCCGGCTCTGGGCAGTTGTTTAAATTTGTGTGTTATTCTTTATTCTACTTCCCATGTCTACTAGAGGAAGCCATTAACGTGGGGGTTCTTGTCTTTGTTTCTTCTCCACTTTTGTTCTGCATTCGGGCTTGCTCAACTCTCTGAAACACGACCATAATCGGTTTTTAATTTTAATGCCGAAGAAAGCAGCATTTGGGTCTTTCCAGCTACCATTTGTATGATTGCAAATGCGTGAATCAATATGCAGGCATAAGAATTTGAATTTTCCATGGTTCGATTAATATCAATTTAAATTCAATACTTCATACGCTGAACTGTGTTTTTAGAATTTGCAATCTATTCATTGATCTATTAGTATTTTAAATCCCCTCAATCGGAACGCAAACCATAGTGTGCAATCTGCAGAAAATAAAGCATTTCATTATAATGAGTTGGAATTTAAGCAAACCTCTGGGCCTTGAGGCCTTCCACATCCTGAAGGAGGATACAACTATACATAGAAAATCTTGCCTTTTGACGTACAAAATAATTTAGGGGCCGTTTAATATAATTGTAATGAATGGAAAAAATATGGAATGAAAGTCACAGTTCTCATATAGTTGAATTATGGTTGATTCCTTAGTTTTTTGGAATCAAAATTATAGTAGAATTAACCAGGTGAGCTAGCTCACCTGGCCACCGGGCTCCTCACTTGAGTGAGTGACCCGGGTTCGATTCCCTCTGGGAACGAATTGGGAGATGGGAGATATAAGGTTGGACTTGGAGATATGGGGTGTAAGGAGACTTGGTGAACTAACTACTAACAACTAACATTTACCGATAAAAAAAAAAAAAAAAGTTACAGTAGAATTATTCCAAACACAATATGACTTTGATTACCATTACTCACCTACAAAAGTCTCCAACCAAACAGCCCCTTAGTCCTAATCACATTAAGACAATTCGATCTTATTTCAACCTCATGATATAAATATTCCATTTATATTTCAAGTGGTTTGAACTCTGCTAAATATGATCGAGAGCTTATGAATTCACTTTTTGCACCATAAAACAAAAGAAAAAAGAATCCAATCAACAGCTCATCCAGTCGAATACGACTTCTTGCATCTGAAATCCACAGTATACACCTTACATAACAAAAAAAATTATTACATGCTACCCACCCATAAAAAAAGGGAAAAAAAGTAATGTCCAATCTTGCATTAAATAACAAAATGGTAGCGCAATATGCTGCCACGTTAGGTGAAATTCGACTTGTACAAAAAATGTAACAAAATGATACAGAACTGGTGCAGGGCTTCACATTAATTGAACAATGGTAGCTACTACGAGCATCATCAGAGGCAACAAACCGTACATTTGCATTCTGCCACTGTTGTTACTACTAGATCTTTCTGATTGGAGAGATCCAGGAGGCTGCGGTGGGCACTCGAGCCCTTGCATACCTTCCCGGCACTCACTAGCAAATAGGCCTGGCGGATATTTCCCGTAAAGGTTAATATAGCTGAACATTGTTGAAGCACAATCATTGGATAAGTCATTCAACTCTTCTGAATACGGACAAGAAAATTCTTTAAGAGCCTCACAACACAAGCTAGGTGGGTACTTGGGCCCCTTGCATTTGCTCGTGATGATAGTGTAATTCTTAAACTCGAAGCTCACAGAGCAAGCTGTCAAACAAGGGAACAGTCAGTTCAAACTTGAAAAACAGAAATTCAATAAAGCAATATAAACCCAGCGAATGTGGCAATAGCATATTATAGATTTGTATTATCAAAGCAATTCTTGATTTCCATGCTCACTCTTTGAGGAATTGAACTGCAATTACGGAAAGTAGAAACGAAAAATAATTTAAGAAAACTTGACTGTTATTCAGTTCATCAGAATAACTACGTCCCAGCCAAACCAGAGTTTCTACTATATTTTGTATGATACAATTACAATGAATCTATTGGTTATTTATACCGAAAACTGGAACAGCCTTAAAGCCCAAAAAGAATTTGGATGACTGATCATGAGCCAGTGTACAGACCATCAGACTCCATAATTCAACACATTCGACATTGATCAACCAAAGATTGTGAACACTATGTGATGGGATTTCGGGAGAAAAGCCAAAGAAGATCGCAACTATTAAGCTAACTTAAAAAAGCAAATAAGATCAATATTATCATGTTATGTTATGTAATCCCCAGGGGATAGGTGAGAGCTTGAAATTTAAGAGCATGCTACTCTTTAGAGGTTTCGAAACTCATAAAGTATGATCAATTCCTAAGATGAGTCATTCCATATAATGCTTGCTTTGGCTTAAATGGGATCCATCTGCTAGTGGATGGTAAGTCATGGGTCTCCCAAATTAGTCAGTTTTTGAACATATATCTTATCCACAGGATTACGACCGAGTAAGCAGCATAGATACTGCTCTGTAAGTAATGGGTAATGCATACCCTCTCCAAAAGAGAGAACAAAAACTTCGATGCAGAACTCGAAACAGAAGTCCTTAAATATATGATTTACGAACAAGGGTTTAATGTGTGGAATTGTAAGAGTGATGCAAACAATCCGAATACTACAAGAAACATTGTCTAGGAACAGAATTCACCATACATTCAATGAGGTCATATGTGATCAGATCAGAACCAGATAATTCCTGCTTGATCGAAAATCTCCACCAAAGGGGGCCACTATTTGATGATATATTGACCTTGATTTGCTATTAGATAAGCAAACCGCAAGATTGGTAATTCGTTAAACCTAGCGCAAGACCTTAAAATAGAAAATTATGAGTATTTTGGGGGGGAGAGAGAGATGCCACATTTACGCATGTGGAAGACAAAACATCCTCTTGGTTCTTCTCCAACGTCCCCCGGCTAACTAAGGAAGACCAGAGAAACTATGCTTAAAGTAAAATATTGGCTCTGAATTCAGCTGCCACATATTATATTCATATCTATGAAAGGACTTTCATATTAATCAAATTAAAAACTAAAATGATGATTGCATAAGTAAGTTAGGGAAATTACCATTAGAAATACAAATAACAAAAGCTTCAATTCAAAAGGCAAGAACTAAGGAGAAGAGACGAGAAATTTACGTTTCTTAGCTTGAAGGAGCCTCCTCTCACTCAAAACTGAAGATCCAAATACACCATCTGCATCAAAACATGGCAAATTGACAATTAGCACCGAAATCGAAACCGGTGAAACACAAATGCAAAAAATAAAAATAAAAAATTCATCCAAAAACCTGAGATGAAAGTTGAGGCGCAGAGAGAGGTAGAAAGTGAGAGAAAGACGACGAGAATCAAACAGAACTTCATGTGACTTAAACCCATGGGTTTCTCTCTCAAATCACTATTTTCCCTGATCTAATAAATCAATATTTACGCGCATAAACCCATACAAATCTCACCAGAAAACCGCTTATCTACTATAAACCTCCGTGGATGGTGGTATTCCAGCACCTGCCTCGCAGATCTCTCTCTAAACACAAATTATCTCAACGAAGTAGCTAAGCTTAATCTACCTAAACGGATGTAAACAAAAGGTATCTGAAAGAGCTGGAAAATCGTGGAATTTGTAGGCAGGAGTTCTGAAGAAATGAACAATGTATGCCTTTATATATTCATCATTAAATTATTAATGTAGTGGGTGGGGTTAAGAACATGGACGCTAGACAGCCCACTGCCAGTTCCTCACGCGTTTATTTTTTTAAAAAAAAACCAACCATAGTATTTTATTTATTTATTTAATTAGTGATGAAATAGAGGTGAAAGAAACTTGCAATGGCTGCATTAAACGTTGTGCGTCAGTTTCCAAATTACTGAATGTTTGGTTTTACTTTAAGTTAATGCTATGTTCTGTATTAATTAATGACTGTTAAATTTAATAAATGGATTTCATAGGTTTCTGTAAGTCCCGAATTTTATATGAGATATAAATTTTTTATGATATCTGAATTCAATTGATAATTTAGTTTACTCTTTTTAATTTTTGACGTAGTTAGTTTATGATCCATTTAGCTCAAGAATAGCTTAGAGTTAAAATTAAATCTCAAATATTAGAGAATTGTTAAGACTTTAACTTGCTTTTTTAAAAAATTGCAGTTACCTTTGTTTGATGAGAGTTAGGGGGTTTGTTTTGGACCCTTTCAAAGCCAAATTGGATGAATTTAGGTGAATTATTAATATGGATTCCCTTATGCCGGGAACCTACTAAAACTATCCAAATATGTTGTATGCTAAAAATCTCTTTAAAAACTATAGTAGATATCAACCTTCAACATTTATAGTAGTTGAGTGTGATAATTTGACAATGTGTTCATTATAAATTTTTGGTTTTCATCATAAATTTGACAACATTTTTATATTAGATTCTTGGGATCTATACATCTTTTTATTTTTTTCTCTTCATTGTTTGAGAATATCTACCTAACTTGTTAGTGCTCAATTCTGATTCCAAATTGGAACTCCGTTGATAAAAACACCTCCCTTTAATAAGTGAGACTCTTAGTAGTATAAGATATATGAGCAAACATGGCAAGTTTTCTTTTATAACCAACCTCATCGGTACAAAATGTGAAAATCGTGGAAGCCTCAATTCTGTCCATTTTAGTGTCTATATATATATATATATATATATATATATATCCATCATTTATATTACTATTACAGAATAACTAAGCACAATTATGCAAGAAAGAAACTGTTGACTTCTCAAGGATATCCTACAAGGCGGGAAAGCGAATTTCCAGCCGTGTACGGAGTCCTTCTAAAGGGCTTCCTCTTAAAACAGCCCCTGTAATACATTTCCTTCAACGTTATTATCATAAGAAGCTAATAAATAATTAATTCACAGCCATCATAAGAAAGGCAGGTATTGATTGATTGTATAAAGATACAAGTGTTTGTTCATTTACTAATTCTTTTGGCTGGCTGCTACTCTTCTTGCTAATTACTTAACTAACAAGTTAGAAGTATACCGTTGCTCTCGTCTCAACAACTCAGTTACACGAGCATGCATTTAGCCATCAGCAGCACCGTTTGAGGTGCTTTTCCTATCTAATCTAATACGAAATCTCATATAGCTGCCAGCTGCATCAGAACTTTCCTGTATTCATCAAATGATTGTCTTTGCTAAAGGCAAAAAGGAGGAGGGGTTGAAGTTGTGGTCCAAATACTAATCCACTTCTCTCAACAACCATCATTCACCTTTTGCTGACTTAACAGAACAACCTTCGTCTCTGCAAACGTAGTCAAAACGACGTCAACAACTATTATTTTTCACTGAAATCATAGAGAGAGTGGAAATATAGGTAAATTCAGAGTAAACTGCAAAAATGGGTCCTGTATCTATTGGGTGCTGGCTCGAATTAATTTTACAATCAAGTCCTGTTGTTAACTTTAAAAATGGTGCAACTTAAATCCTATATTAACAAGGTGCATGTGTTGCTCATGTGAGCTGTCAAAATATTTTATGTTGGTTTGCCAACATATCAATATCAATTTAAAAAATTCACAAATTAATTATCTTAAAACAAAATTTGTCAAATATAGGATTAAAATCACAACTTAATTGAGCAAATTCATCTATACGAGACCAAAACCGTTGAGACCCAAAATATATCAGATAATTTTGCAATTCGCTCAGTGGATTCACACGAAAATCAAGAAAAATAACAATGGCATTGGTGAATGAATCAAAGCAACAAACCGACTCACCTGAAATTTAGTCTCCTGCATAGTTTCAAGTAACTCAGCAATTTGAAGCTGCTTCAACATTGTTGTTTGCAATAACTGAAAACAAAGAGATGATTTAATTCAACTACCTAAAACTACACAGGGATAACAAAATACAGTAGATAATTACCCTTTTTGTCTTCACAAGGTCAGACTCAATACCCTTGATCCTCTCCAGAGATTGCTGTATGATTTGATCCTTCTCCACTGGAATTTCAGCAGGTTTATTGTTGACTTCTTCCAACAAACTTTCAAGTCTCTGGAGACGCTCTACACATGGACGAACCCTATCTTCTACTATACTGGATTTCACCATAATAGACGATGATGGGATACAAAGCTCGTGGTCGTTTCCCAAACTGTTGTATGAAAAATCACTGCACTGCCTCTTCCAACATGCAACAGGTATGTTCTGGATAAACAAGACGATTTTGATCGCAAAAAAAGTTAATGTACTTGACATACAACGGAACATTCTCTTGATAATTTTCTCCAGGATGGCGTCCAACCAGTACATAACAAAAGTACCTGAAAAACCACCCACATATTTCAAGGAAATTATCATATGCAAATTTGTTTACACTTGATCTCAGCATTGCAGAGAGATCTATGCAAGAAAGTTCAATGACAAAAAGGAGAAAGGTTAAAAGGGAATATAGAAACTTAAGGATGGTAGGAAAGTGAAAAATGAATCCCTCGTGTTCATCAAATTTTAAGTGGAAGAAATAAATAGTTATGACTGAGGTTTTGCTGTAATAGCCAAAAAGGAAAGGGAAAAGGAATCCTTCATCACTTTTTGCATATTATTTAGAAGAAAAAAAAGAGAAAACCAGGAATGCTTCAACATAAACAGCACAATAAGATAAAATTAATACAAGACGAACCTTTCATTCTTGGTCCTACATCAGCATGTGAATTTCCTATATGTTGGACATGGATGGACTCATGTTCCTCTCCTTGCTCATCATCCACATCTTCGCTGTTTGAACTAAAATTTTCACTACAGCTATAATAGGTACATGGATCTAACGTTCTTGCCTGAGTAAATTTGAATTTGTCAATTCAGAGCATGTACCCACAATAAAGCCTACATACAAAAGTCTAATGCAATGCGCTCACGTGACAGGCACATGTGTAAGTTGATAATTGAGTTGCCAAGAGAGTGTGAGGAAGGGAGGGGGAGGATGGGAGAAAAGCAAGAAGAAGCATATGTAGATGTGATATAATACCATGACTTTATTTATTTATTGTTCCTAGCAATGAAGCCCGTGAATGTTTGTTTTAATGTTACTAAAAATAAATTGCATGTCGGACTCACTTCTTCATAAACAGGGGTTGATTTTGAAATCAACGAGCTATTATGTCTTGTTGGAGAGCAAGGATCATCGAAATCTGACCATGATTCAAATGTTGCTGCATCACCGCATCTCTCCTGATAATTTGATGCACAAAAAGGTCACATATGGCACGGAGAATAATGTAAATTTTTTCATTTATTACCTTCCACGGTTTGATTTGAATGTAAGAATCGCTGGCTGATTTGGCTATCTGCCTAACAAGGTCTGCCTCAGCATTAAAGAGAATCTACAGATAAATAGATACTTTTGTAATCTTGCAACATGAAGCAAGTCCCTAGAAGAAATCATATGAACTACACATGTGTACCTTCATTATTTGAGGATCATTCCATGGACCCTTATTAGAGCGTAGACAACCTCCATCAATATTGCAAGTGCATGATCCACCCAAAAAGTCAGGCAATTGGCTGAGTAATAAGAAGATTTTAGAAGATATTTTAGTTGGAAAACCACAACTTAAGTGACCAGAAGAGACTTCTACCATGGATCAATAGCTTCAAGTAGCTTCCCCAAAGATTTGGGGTCCAGAACCTGTACAGTAGACAGAATATGTGTTAATCAATTCAAAACAGCAAAAAGAAAAACGACAAAAATAGGGGCCAAATACAGATGCTGCAAAACCTTACATGTATTTTAGCAATAGTTTTTGCATCCAAAAACTTTTGTGCAGCAGGCCAAAGGAACTTGAATCCAGGTCCAGCATTAACAATATACATGCGGTGAAGTGTCTGCAAATGCAAGGGGAAAATTTTGGAAGGGAATTGACAAATAGTGTCTGATACAAAAAAAAATGACATCAGCTTTAAACAAAAAATAAAAATGTAACCTCAGGATAGAAGCTATTATCAATCTTTGCCATGGAAGCCAACAAATTAGCAGCAGTCTTAGTGAAATTCTTAATACCCTGCAATATAATTTATTTTCAGTGTTTATCAGCATTATGAAGATGCGGATTCTTTAATATTAGCTTAGCTGGAGAGTAAACAAGCTCCAAAACTGATAGGCAATCTTGCTATGAAGATAAACACTCTAGATTTTAAATTACACAAACATTGGGAGTAAAAACAAAAGGATTGAGAAGCCAATATCACAAAAACAGGAGGAAATAGAACAATCATTCAATGAGAATGGAGATAAAGAGAAATTGTACATTGATAAGTCATAGAACAAGCAGTGGTAAGTTGTTGAACAGTTGATCTACTAACCAGGCCTTGTACATCCAAAATTGTGGTGGTTGAACAGATCCGCCTCTTTGCAGCAATGGAACAAGCTGGAAACTTCTCATGTAGAGCCTTCTCAAACTCCTGAACATGATATTTTAAGTACCGCTCAGTGGTTGTAATGCGCATTAATTTACTTGGGTGTGCTTTTCCAAGTCTTTCAATGTAAACAGGTCTGCCTTCTTTATCAACTCCATGATATCCCTGGGGATAATACTGTAAAACTTCTTCCAGTTCCTCAAATTCAAAGTCCTGAAAATTTACAGCATGATAATTATAAATTATTTTGGCCCAACCCCAGACGAAGTGTATGTGTGCCCACTTCGAACTACTGTTTCATCTGATCATGTAAAGTACAATTACCTCCAATATGGTGTCTGCTCCATACTCCCTCCTCCAATTAAGCATTTCTTCCCACATCTGAATGGTCCTATCAATGTTGAAGTCTCTTGCTTTCAAAAATCTGCATCACAAGTCAATAACACAAGAGCAAGCACAACATGAGGTTCTGCTGCATTAAAAAACACACAGAGGCATTGATATATAACAAGGCAAAATGAGGGACAGTCAGACAAGGGCCAGTAATCCTGCCTTACAACCTCATTCTGTAGTTTCTTCAAAGCTAGATTATAGTAAAATCAGTGAACTATATATATAATGGTATAATAAGCCCCCTCCGCCCAGCAAAAGAAAATAAATACTACCTCAGAATTTACATTAACAACCACGTGCAAGTTTATGAGTCAAATAAAAATTTCAGTTGCTCTTATTCATCAAGTGTTGTGCACTATGCACCATTTTTCTCATGCGGCATGAGTAAATAAGAGAAAGCAATAGCTACAGTCCTTAGTTTCTTAGTACTTAGAGTGGTGAAGATTTCAGGAAGATACAACGACATATGATCAATCACCCAACAACCCACGTCTCATAGGTAGGACATACAAGTAATATGATGGAAATGTCAGAAGAAGACTTTTCAAAAAGAAAAAATGAGATAACAAAACTCACCTCAACAAAGTATGGTAATCGTCATGTTTTACTGGCAGCAACTTCCTATCGAGTAGTTTCCGCCGCAGGTCACAGACGGCACTCTCCTCTCTTGCATCCCGCACGTCCTCAATGGAAATTGGTGGCACTCTAAAGTGAACTTTCCTTTTCCCTCTTTTCTTGAGAGAATGGGTAAACTTGTTTGAAGCATTTATCGCTTTTTTCCTTAAGACACCAATCTTAGATCTCCTTCTTTCATCTTCAGAGTTCTCGCAATCTGATTTCCTATCCCTTGTTTCATCATAGATGTCTGATGCTTCCAGGCCTAGCATGTTGAACACTCATGTTAAACGAGAAAGGAATGTGATACCAATCAAATGGGGCCGTAAAATTCAAATTTAAATTAATAAAAAGAGTACCAAACTGTAAGCCATTTACCTGACATGGTCCAAGATGAAGAGAATGAAGGAGTAAATTTGATCCTTCAACTTAACTGGTTTATAAACAAAATCATCAACAGCCAAGTTGCACTACATCATCAATTGAACAAATATATTAGTATGAACTAAACAATTCTGCCTAGTTCATATAAGAATAGAATTGTGCACATGCATTGCATTCAAATCATTACCAATTGACATACATGAATGTGAAACGAAAGTGACACCTTTTGTCTTTAGTTTTTCATCATGTAAAACATAAAACTCAAACTTTTAAGTGGAAGTAAAATTAGTTACAATAAGATCCTCGTCCCTTTCTCCACGCAGACCTCTCTACTTGTCAACTGCACTTAGGAACAGATCTACTTGGAATCCTGCAAATGCCATTAATTCAGCTGACTACCTTTATGTCACTCTCTGTTTTACCGTCATTTATTACCTAAAAGGCTAAAACTAGCTAGAGAATACCATTAAATCAAAATAAAATCATCGAGTTTAACGAGGATTACCCAAAAACATCAGAAATATTTAGTACAATATAGCTCAGGTGTATTTTTCATCCACTCCAATGACACATGATTCTTTTATTTGTTTTATCAAACTGCAATTTAGCTTCCATCATTATTTTTTTCATTAAGAGCAAAGAACACAACGCATTAGTAAAATTAGAGCAAATGAACGCCATTCCTCATCCAATCGACATTAATCATCATAAAACGATATATTTCTATTCAACAACGCGAATTGAAATTTCAACTCAGATCTCACCACCCGTTCAACTCAAAAGCCACACGCAAATTTTCCTAGAAGGACAATGAACGCAACACACAAAATCCACACAGAGATGCACGCCTCTCCGCAGACAGCCGCGGGAAGAACTTACATTAACCGCAAAATCAGAAGCAGCTGGATCGCAACCGCAGGAACCTACTGCATTGATTTCTCCGGCGCTCAGGTGAAGGCAAACAGGATCCTGGTCCTGGAGGAAGAATATGGAGGAATTTTTCTCGAGAAAAAGGAATCGCGCAGTGGGGATTGAATGAAAACGAAAGATCTACTGCCAATTTTTATATGGCCTGTGGAGAGATATAGAGATACGTGGTGTAAGTATAGGTTTCTCCTTTTTTCAGCTGATTTATTATACACTCAACTTGCTTCTGCTGCTGCCTCCGTCGCCTTTGCTTATTTGTCACCCACCCGCCCATTTCATCTCTCTCTCTCTCTCACATACGTGTCCTTACATTTTTTTAAAACTTGGTTTTTAATTAAAGTAACGTATTAATTAATTAATAATTTATAGTAACTACTTTATCTGTTTTTATGGCGGTAAAACCGGAGGAACAAATCGAGATAACACACGGCCGGGGGGTTAAGGCGTGCCTGTAAAAAGTGTGAAATGCAATTTGGGGGGTTTCGACGAGGTAAAACCGTAAAAGTCGTTGCACGCAATAGTACTTTTCTGTTCAGCTACAATGTAGGGTTGTCCGCTTCCTGTTTTTACCCCGAAACGAGGTCAAATTGAGCTTTTTTATTTTTATTTTTTTAAATTGGTGGTATCATTGAAACATATTGATTTTATGCATGAATTTGTGAATTTTGAACATTATTTAAAGAAAAATATATTTTTAAATCTCATGCTCTTTTGCCACAAGATCAATTTTGTGAGTTATCCAATTGAGTTTTCTTTAGTTTTAAAGTCAGTCTGGGTAGATAGACCATGTAATTGAGGTGAAATATTATACGTTCCACTATAAATTTTTTTTTTTCTGGACGTCCTATAATAAGTTTTTTATTCCATAAAAAATAATAATATTATTTTATATATTAATAAATAAATACCTCTTTTCACAATTCTTTATTACTATTTCACAACTTTCCATTACTTTTTCACAATTTTTATTATTTTATACAAAAGTCAACATATGGTCCATCATATAATAATAAATAAATACACTTTCTTAAACAAAACAACAAAAAGAAACAAGAAACTTTAAGCGGGACTGAGGGAGTATCAGTTTTAATTAAAATATGATATTAACTCAATAAAACTTATAGTATAATTGAAATATGATATTAAATTTAACTGAACACGTGAAATGAAATATACTATTTCCTCCATCCTCAATCTTTATTCTCACTTTCTATTTTCGTCCATTTCCATGATCTCATCCCATCTCCCCAAATTTATTCTCATTCTTTTTTTAACAAAATATTATTTTATAGTAAATCTCTTGTGCACCAGGTGCACCGTGCAACTCAAGTGTATTTTTTAAAAGATACACAATTTATTACTGAAAAATTATACAAATTATTACTGAAAAGTTACACAATTATAGATACACTTTTCAGTAATAACATGTGTGACTTTTCAGTAGGGGTGAGCGCTCGGTCGGTTCGGTCGATTTTGGACTATTTTTTAACATAATCGAAATAACCGAATTTTATAATCCAGAAACAGAAACCGAACCAAAAATTTTGAAAACCGAAAAAACCAAAACCTAAAAAATCAAAATATATTTCGGTTAATTCGGTTAAAACCGAATTTTTAAATATATTTCATAATTTATGTATATTCTAATTTTTCAAGCATTTTTTTAAATATATTACATAATTTATTGTATAATCACTCTCTTTCCCTAAATTAAACTAGGATTTTGAAATGAAAGTTAATAAATGTTATTAAAATAACTCATATATATTATTTATATAATATAAATATAATATATATATATATAATATTTCGGTTATTTTGATTTTTCGGTTTTTACGGATTCAGAACCGAACCGAACTGAAAAAATTTCGGTTATTGAAATTTTTAACCGAACCGAAATTTTTAACCGAATTAAACGAACCAAATTAACCGAAATATTTCGGTTCGGTTTGGAAATTCGATTTTTCTGTGTTTTGCCCATCCTACTTTTCATTGTTGTTTTGTATAACTTTTTAAAAATAAACTTGAGTTGCACGGTGCACCTGGTGCATGTAAGACTAAGACATTATTTTATTATCACACTCACAAATAATTATTTTATTCACTAGTAGATCTCACAGTTATTCTATAATATTTTTATTTTATTTATGTTATCTTATTATTATTGAGACTCGTGTGTACACAAAAGAGAATAAATATTGGGATGGGATGGGGAAGTATTAGTTTTAACTTAAACATGATTGAATATATAGATAAACGTTAATTTTGATGATAATTAAAAGAATATAGATATGATAAGTTAATAACGAACTATGTTCATATAAATTTAAATTAATTCCTTTAAAAAAATTAGATTAATTATGAGTAATGATAATGCATGTTGCTCGGGCATCCGTTGCGGGTGGAAAATTTTCGGTTTCATACTTTTATATATTTGAGAATGAGAATGGATTTGTTTACATTCATTCATAATTATTTATGAGTTTAATTTTAGTATGCATATATCTGGTAAATATATTTAGACTTTGATTTATATGGTATCAAAGTGCAAACTAGAATCAATCTTATTCATTTACATATGGAGATGTTAGTTTTTGTGTGCGTTTCATGGATTCGGATCTTCTCCTGTATAGGAGGGTCCCGTGTAGGAGGGGGACCGTTGAATCACATACACCTGTGTACAGGACCTTCATGCACCGGAGGGGATCTCCATTCGTGTTTAATGTGGTTTTTAAATTCAAGGGAATTTGAAATTTTTGTAAATTATTACTTATTTTCTTTATAATTATTGTGATAATATGTGCATAATGTGGTTATGATGATTTTTTAAGGCCGTTTTTTTCAAAATTCTGAACTAAAATCAATTATAAATTTCAAAATTCATTTTTTTAAATCCCAAAAGAAATCCTATATGAGTTTCATTCACTATATTGTATTTTCCCCTATTACAATATCAAGTTTCAAATTAATTTTATCATCACTCAAACGTTAAATTGAACAAATGATATATACATACATATATATATATAAATTTGAAATTCTTTTTGAAGTCATTTTTTACAAAGTCTCGTATAATATTCATTAAAGTCGGTGTGATCAATATGAAATATTACATTCTATTTATATAAAATAAAAATTTAAAAATATCTCCAAAGTAGGAAAATTAAATTGAAATTGAGTTATAGGGAATGAATGAATGAATTGATGTGTGAACAAAATTTAGGCACATTAAATGGTGGTAATCTTTTGGGCTGAGAATTTTCAACGGTTAAGAATAGGGTAGCAGTAGGGTCAGTTGGGCAGTTTATAGGTGGACAACAATGGAATTCACCGTTTACAATGTCCACTTACTCCAACACCAATTTCATTAATTATATTTTAGTATTAATTGAATAAATAAATTAATAAATAATGCTACAGTCATAGTCAAAGACCATTCTTTGGCTTTACACTAACACCGTGTTTGGTCCATTAATTTATTATAGAGGGATGACACCTTCCAATTATATATTCCATATTAATTTTTTTATTGAAAGAGTGAATTATAAAAATATTTTTCCAATTAAAAGCGCCATACAATATAAGTAAATTAATTTGTAAATAATTCAGAGTTATTTTTATTAACAGATTTTATTATTTATACTGAATAATTATGATTATACAAATATAATTATTCAATGTAAATAAACATAAAAGTTTTATAAAAATAATTTCAATTATTTAAAAATATATTTGAATTGCACACTTTGACTTTAACAAAGAATAGAAAATGATAAACGAATTCTCGGATTGGTGCATAAATCTAGGAACATAAATTATGTGTTTGGGATGTGACAAATGCTAATGTGATCTAGTTTTATTGTACAATTAATTTGCATTTTATATGTGCCGTGTTAATTGTGTATTTGTGTTATTTAAAATGCATGGATTTATCAATTTAATTTTTGTATTAAAAATATTGTTAAAAGAGGTAACTACAAATCAGCACAAAAAATGAGATTAATTTTTATATTAAATGAGATCAATCTTGAGATGACACAAAAATAAAAATATAAGAAATATTATATTTAGCTCCATTATTATATTACACTAAAGCAACACTAGAGTCAAATTTAAATATGAATATAAAAATTAATAAAAATTCAAGCAAATCAATACAATAACGTTTATACTTTTTCGGTTCATTTTAATGTACGTTTAAAAATATCACAAATTGAAAATATAATTAAATAGCAATATATATGTTTTATATATAATGTGTAATTGTATTTTTTAAAGCATATATATAATTGGGAGTGGATTTGAGCACACTATCTTCTATCTTTTGTTTATCAATTTTATAGTAGGGAGTGTAATCCTTTAAAATGCATTTTCAACATAGATGTAAATGACAGTCGTTGAGACGTTTGGCATACCTCGGCTACCGACGCCAAGATCAAATCGCCGAGAAAAATCCGTCAACACATTTGACACTGCTGAGGCCGCAGAGATCGTCTTGGAACCGTCTAGACGACCATTACTCTTTCTTTTTTTAATTTTTATTTCAACTTAAAAGTTAGAACTAAAATTCAATTTAATAAAAACTAATTTACTAAATTACTAAAAAAATATAAGTTTAATTGAACTAATTCATAATTTACTCATATTATGTATTTTGTTCTTTTTGTGTTTAATTTAGAAGTTGGACAATGTCGTATTATAATAGTTTTTAACATTTTGTTTATTTTGTTATATTTTATTACAATTATTAACTATGTTTTAAATTTATAATTTATCTTATAATATATATTTTTATTAATATATGTTTAGAAAAATATAATATTAATAGAAAAATATAATAAAAAAACAAAATAATACATGAGGACCATGTGAAATATTCTCTGAATATTTTTCTATAAATAGAAATTTTGTCCTAAATAGGGGTGATTTACATGTATCATTTCAGCTATAAATTGATCCTTTTTCTTAATCTATCCAAACTTTATTTGACTTTGGCACTCGAGCTGGATTGGACTTTGTAGTCTCTCTCATGCCCTAAGAAAGATTGGCCTCGTCTTAATGGGTTCGAGGCGAGGTTGGTGGTACCTTGATCTTTGAGTAGCTTCAGCTTCAGCCTTTTGTGGTCGGGTCGTAGGTTCGATTCCTTGGGCCTCAAATTTTACAAGTCGAGGTGGAACCCACAAAATTATCACAGAGCCCTAGAAATCAAATTTAAGATCGAATAATCGTCCAAATTATTGTGGTCACAACAAAATAAATGTTGAATGATATATGTAAATTACTAACTAATTCTAGATAGTGGAAGTTGATTTTAGATAAAACATTCTCGTTTCACTAAAATGTTTTTTTTTTATCGACAAAAATAATTTCATTCCCGAGTATAAGAAATACGCAAAATTAGTACATAAGTTCACCTATTATAACATAGACGATAGTTTACTGTCCATACTAGAAATGAAAAATTAGAAAAACACCTAACCTCAAAGATTATGCTTCAAATGTATCTAGTTTCACTCAATGTACTATATATTTGTTTCACGAATGATATTATGCATAATAAAATAGTTTGCACAAGTGCTATTCTATGATTGAAACTAAATCCCCAACATCATTATTCTTTTATTAATTAATCAAGTTTCTCTAGAACCCATTTGACTGCAGTCAATTCTAACTCAATTATCACCTTACCCAACCGACATATGTCACAACGTGGTACTGCATCATCTTTATGATTAGGAATTCATCATATTGACCAATATATACAATATACATACATACATATATAAAAGAATATATATATAGTGGTCCAAAAAGAAGGTCAAACACTTTAATACTCATAAGATTTGATTTATATGTAAAATCGAAGGAAAAATAACAATAATGTTAGTCTAACAAGGCATTGGTTATGCATAGTGGGCTACAAGGTATGATAGATAGCAGCATTTAACTTTATCATGTGGAGGGTTGTGTAATAATTTTTTGTCATTGAAAAAAGTCATTGTCAGATCACTGCTTTCACGTTATCAAAACAATTTTTTTCCTACAAAAAGATTTTATGGAAGATCTCGTGTGAGACCAATATATTTAGTTTAAAATGATTAAAGTTGTATGTTTAATGTTATGTACTTGGTTTTTGATTAAAGTAAAGTAGGTCACGACAGTGTTAGGTTTCCAATTTCATCCTATAAGTTAGATGAGTATATATATAAAACCAAAATTTTATACTCCCTATCGGAAAAAAATAAAAGTGTGTTTACTTTATTTATTTATCCATTCAAGTGTCTTCATTTTTTATGTTAATAATTATTTTATCTTTAAAAAAATTGTGGGTGGAACGAGTATAATATTATTGGATAAGTTTCTTGTAAATTTGAATTTATATAAAAATTTTTTAAGTATTGCTATTATTTATACATGCTAGCACTATTATATATTCATTATTGCTATTTAATTTTGATTTTTAAACGTTACGATGTTTATATATAATAATGGTATTTAAAAAAAATTGAGTTCACGTGAAATTTGGACACATACAATTTTTGATAATATTGTGATGATTTGGTTTAATTTAAGTACTTATAACAAAAGGCATAGTTTTGCATTAAAATTATTTTTAATTAGTTATCATAAAATTATTTTAAAGTATCAAATATTTTATCAGGAGTAAGTCTCTTGTGTATCAGATGTACCGTGCAATTCAAATGTATTTTTAAAAAGTTACATCATTTATTACTGAAAAGTTACATCATTAAAGATACACTTTTCAGTAATAACATTTGTAACTTTTCAATAGTATTTTGTGTAACTTTTTAAAAATGAACTTGAGTTGCACGGTGCACCTGGTGCATACAAGACTAAATCTTTTATCAGGATATATAATATTGTATCAATGGCATTATATTTTAATTGTCGTTGATTTTTTTACTCAAAATTTTGGTAATGAATTTTTTGATACTCTTCATCAAATATATAATAATTTTATAAAACGGGATCATGATAAACACATCATGAATTATTTAATCTTACAAAGTCACTCACTTGTGAATTTTATTCATAATATCGAATTGAAACTGATATCATTATATACATTTATTTATTAATTTTACAATATTTTATACTGTAATTTTAATTTATAAATTTAATAATATTAGTAAATATATATAGATATAATAATATTAATTTTACGCGTTAGATCCCACTAATAATTAGAGAATGTATGATCTCATTAGTATATGCAGTATCTGGAAAGTTGATATCCATGAGAAAGTGATAGGAGAAAAATAAGAAATAATTAAAAAGTGAACCAAAATCATGCACTTATTTATATAGTTGATGATGAAACAAAACACGATTTCTGATCATAGTGGCACAAGTCGTATTCCATTTTAATTATAAAGTCGTCTGCATATAAATTTCGAAAAACAAAAATAAAAAGTCGTCTAGATATAATAAGGTGAATTAGTCTTGTATGCACCAGTTACACGATGTAATTCAAATTCATTTTTTAAAAGTTACACAAAATACTATTGAAAAGTTACACATGTTATTACTGAAAAGTGTATTTTCAGTAATAATTTTAATTTGTGCAACTTTTCAGTAATAAATTGTGTAACTTTTTAAAAATGAACTTGAGTTGCACCGTAACTGGTGCATAGGAGACTTACTCAATAAAGTGAGAGACCATATTATTAGATTTTTTATTTATTACGGGGCATTTGCATATTTATTTATAAAAGTAATTATATTTATAAATTGTTTTAAAATATTTGTTCAGCACAAATCAATTTATATATAATTAGTGTTATTTTTTGAAATATTCTATAAGTTTTTTTAAATATATTATGTTGCACATATGCTTAAACAATTGAAGTTTCACCATATTATGCGGTTTTTATTTTATTTTCAAAAAGCCATATTTATCATAAATAATATATTTAATAACTGAAAATGTAAATGTGTTTTTCTTGTAGACGTACAAAGTACAAATTAATAAATTTTGCCATAGTGTATATTAGTAGACTTGTTCAAATGATTTCTGAAATAAAATTATTTGCTAGATTAATATCTGTTCAGAAAGAAGAAGAAAAAATTACAATCTCCTAATATAAAATTAAAACCAGTAAAAATTACAACAAAACAAATAATGTAATGTGGCATGTGAAAGGATGAAGATGGAAATAATTACCAGTATTAATTAAGAAATAATAAAGTAAATGAAAAGTAATTTGAATATAGAAATCTCAAGAGAAATGTACGAACTCTAGCCAATGAGTAAAATTAAAAGAAATTTTAGTTTTTTATTGTATCAGATACACTGTTTAAATATATTTTACATAACATGGATTGTTTTTATTGAATTGTTATAATTGTTTTTATATAGCTTCATTTGATAGTGGTAAAAAATTCTTAAAAGTATGAGACATAAATTTAGTAGAGATTATATGTATTAATTCATTGATAAAATTTTATATGAAAATGGTTCATATAAAATTATCATAAATCAATTTTAAAGTATTAAATATTTAATTAAATGTATTAAAATTTAGGTAAATGATATTATGTTATAATTGTTATAGATTTTATAAATCTCAACCTTTGATACTCCTGATAAATATTTTAATACACTTAATTAAAAAAAAATTATCATGAATTATTTTCACATAAAACTACTTTAAATTATTTGGTATACTATGTTATGGAATTTTTATCTTTATATTTCATAATAAATATATATGTGGGGAAGTAAGACTATCTTTTATAGATTTTAGCTTATAAGGATCATTTTGTACCGGATCGAAGGTAATAATTAGGTTAGTATTAAATGAGTAAGTCTCTTGTGCATCAGTTATACCGTGCAACTCAAGTGTATCTTTAAACAGTTACACTATTTATTATTGAAAAGTTACACAAATTATTACTGAAAAGTTGCACTATTAAAGATACACTTTTCAGTAATAACATGTGTAACTTTTCAGTAGTATTTTGTGTAACTTTTTAAAAATAAACTTGAGTTGCACGGTGTAACTGGTGCATACAAGACTAAGTACTCCCCCGTTCCTTTACACTTCGCACATTTATTTTTA
Source organism: Prunella vulgaris (assembly GCA_026898435.1). NCBI lineage: Eukaryota > Viridiplantae > Streptophyta > Magnoliopsida > Lamiales > Lamiaceae > Prunella > Prunella vulgaris. The sequence goes on from JAPKLY010000264.1 coordinate 228,614, forward strand.
CGTCCATCCCATGACACTCTGCATAACCTATAAATGAAAATAACTTTTTAAATTTTATTTTAATAATACTTACATATTTATACAAAAATATCATTATTTTACATTCATTCCAATTAATTTTATTACTTTAATAATATAAATTTATACATTACCTTCAATATTATAACTATTACACATTCTTCATAAAAAGTGTGTAAATAAGATATGAAAAGTGATAAGAGACATGTGAGTACATCCTACAAGTGGAGCCTAAACGATGATTATAATTGTTCAGTAAAAATAATTATTACTCCCTCCATCCAAAATAAACTTGTAGACTTTTCTTTTTCGGAAGTTCTACAAAAATTTGCAGACCCCAAAACGAAAATTCTTTTATAAATTATATCCTTACAATATTTACATATTTACAGAAAATGTCACTACTTTTTCACTTTTTGGACTCATATTACATTTAATCCAACTAACTTTTTTACTTTATACATAATATTTTACCAAATTAATCCTCAAAACACTACTTCTTTGACTTTATTCTATTTTTTTCTTAATATGTTTGATTCTCCCCTTTGCAAGTTGCTATGGGACGGAGGAGTACTATTTAAAAATATATTTAAATTAAATTGAAGATTGGAATTTACTCTAGAAAGAATCCGGAATAAAATCTGATATAAGTATGTTCCAAGGAAAACTTTTGTATGAAAATAATTCATGATAAATTTATCATGAACCAATTTTATTTTATCAAATATTTAACTAGGTGTATCAAAAATCTCATGAGGTGTATCAAATTGCTGAGGTCGAGGTCAATTATATAGACCTCAACTTTTGATACACCTGATGCATATTTTGATACACTTGACCAAATATATTTGATACTTTAGAACAATTTCATTATAAGCTTATGATGTACTATTTTCACACAATACCTACTCACATTTCAAAATTTAAGAAATTAATAACATTAGGGTGTGTTTTGTCCTTCATTAAACAAAATTTAGGAAATTAAACAAAACACACTTTGATGGACTAAATAATCAATCCCCCTCAAAACATGTATGTTTTGGCAGGAATAATCATGTGTTAGGGTGATTGACTATTTAGTCTCGTAGACAAAATACACCCTAAGGGTATAACTGATCCTTAATTAATGAATATTCAATAATAAAAGCATAACAAATTAAGAGAGCACTTTGTGAAACTAAATAAAGACAAACAAGGGTCTGAAAAGGCATAGGATCGCTCCAGTGAACACAATCCATGTCCATACATGCGACGGTAATAAAGTAAATCAATAAAGTCGGTAAATAATCCGCAGAGATCAGTTCAGCCATTTGGATTCTTGTAAAATTAAATCTTGAATAAGAACAAAAAGAATAAAAAAGTGAATTATTTGTCGCGGTGTAATATTTGAGACCTGGGCTGGGGAGAAAAAAATAAAAAATTACTAACTTTTATTTTAAGGATTTGCAATTTCAAAGGCATGCACAAGGGAATCTTTTGATGACAAATCCTATATTAATTAATACTATATGTATTATGAGTGGTTTCAATCATCCAGAAAAAGACTTTCACAGCCTGGAGAAAGTACACAAAATATGACACATCGTAGATGTTAAAAGTTGATAAAAACCCTTCCTGAACCGGCAGGCCTAGCAGCCTACTCGACCGGAATGGAATGGATGAGCCAAAATTTGGTGTGTACAAGATTATTCACTATAATTATCATCTACTTACCCTAAAGCTCCGATTGGATAGATGGAATTAAAAATGAATGAATTTTTAAAAAATTACATGTAAGAAGACATATATTTTAAATCACGAATTCTAAAGAGATATAAATGAAGAAAAAAGGTGAAGAAAAGATAGAGAGAGATAGAGATTTTAAATGACATGGTTTTGATGAAGATTTAGAATTCCTTATATTTTAAACATAACTTAAATCTAAATATTTATAAATTCATTTAACTTATTTGGGAAAAATGATTATTTGTGTGTGAAATTCACGGATTTCAAGTCCACCCATCTTTACGGAACCTTTTCTTTTTATTTTTGTTGATATGGCGAACTAATACGTCGGTTTCAGAAAAATAATCTCCAAGGCTTGCCAGGTCCCCAGAGCCCATCCGAGCTGGGGAAGATCCAGAGCTCGCCCGCCTGTCGAAGACCCAGAGTTCGCCCGACTGTGGCCCATCACTGTGCGATACTCTGGAATCTGGTCAAGGCTTGGGAGCTCGCCCCTTGTCAGCAGAGCCCAGGTGGCGCACTCTTTTTCCCTCCGTCCGGTTTATCCACAAGGGTGGTTTACGGCGAGGTTTTTAATGAGCCCCATCTAGTCTAAGGCATAGTAGTAGGACGAGGCATGATAGGGGGAAGCAGTGTGAGAGATCAAGACGAGGGTGAGGAACCCTAGTCAACACCGGAAGCCACATAGGCTCGTAAGGTGCCGTCTCACACTCACACACCTATAAATAAGACATCTCTTGTACTATTCACACAATTCTGAAAATCAATACAGTGCCTATTACAATATTTCTCTCTCTAAACTCTCTACTCTCCCTCCCCATATTCTATCCAAGAACCTAAAATCATAAGATTATTGTTTGGTAGAATCAATTCGTTGTAAAGCCACATAAACGAACACAATCAGTAAATTCTATCAACAATTTGGCGCTAGAAGGAGGGTCCCTCGAACCTGAAAAATTAAAAATCTCAAGAACGAAAAAGTTAGGGTTTGGTTGAAGGTTTGAAGATTTGAAGGTGTTCTTGATAAAACTCAAGAACACTTGAAGATACACATACACCTTCATCCCTTGAACGAAGAACCCAGATTTCCGGACAAAAACCAGAGTCTTCGGATTTCACGAAATCGGCCCGGAACAAGTTTTCAAACGCGCGCGTGCACACGAATAAACCGAATTTCGAATAATTCGTCACACGCGAGGCTAGACGAAAACTTGCACAGCTCCACCTCAGCTGGACGACCATCACACCGGCGACCTCCGCCACTCCAGCGACCTCCCTCCATCTCGGCAACCTGCAACAAGCTACCCCCTCCGAAACCCAAAAATGGCTAACACTCGAGCCGCCAAGGGACAGGCCTCCGCCGCTGCTGGAAGGTCTAAAGGGGGTGATCAAAACCAGGCCGAGGTGGAGACCTCACGCCAGGTGGTGGAGACCTCACAACCACCTCCCCAGAAGAGCACCACAGATCCGCGACCTCCGCGAGTTGCGGTGACCCAGGAGGACTTGGCCCCCGCTCTGAGGGACCTGGTCAGCAATCCTGACGAGCTCCAACGCACCATCGCGACCTTACAAAGGTTGCAGCAGCGACAGCAGGACGAGCTCGCCCTAGTACCCAGGCGAGCTCCAGCCGCCGAAACCCGGGACCAGACTAGGCCCACTCAGGGCACCCAAACCAGAGGGGACTACAGTGTACTCCCCACCGAGCAGGAGGCGAGCTCGGCACAGGCTCGCCAGCGCAGGGAGAGAATCGGCAAGGCCAAAATGGTGGAGGAGGGTCCTGCTCCCTACACTGGAAGGGAGTCCGCCTACACCGGGGCATCTGGCACCCACCAGTCACAATCACAAAGGAGGGAAGTCCTCCAAGGCCGCCTGGGCCCAAGATACGAGGAGAATGAGCGTACGGCAGCACCAGCTGCGTCCCATGGGGACTCCGACCAGCAGCCACGCAGATCAGCCCACGAAAGGCTGAGGAGACCCGCCACTGACCGACTGGGCCCCCACGGCGGACGCCAATTCCAGCCCGCCACTGAGAGGTCACCCCAGAGTGAGGCACCTTGGGGACGTGCGTCCGCGAGATGCACGACCTTTGAGCACCCTCCGCCGGAGGTGACCCGAGATGACGAGCTGACCTCACTGAAAAAGGCCGTTGAAATGCTACAAGAACAAGTAGCAGCCAAGTCTGGCGGACCTGACGCCACGGCTCTCCCCACCTCTCCATTGGCACTTGCCATCCTCCGCGCACCGGTCCAGAAGAAAATTCAATTTCTGGTGATGTCCGCATACGAAGGCGAATCGGACCCAAAAGTCCACCTGGCCAAGTACGCGGACTTCATGATTTCGGTCGGCGCCACTGACTCCACCCAGTGCCGGAACTTCCCGCTGACCCTAGGGGATCGAGCTCACCGATGGTTCTCTTCATTCGCCCCGGGGTCAATCTGCTCATTTGGCCAACTCTCACGGGAGTTCCTGACCCACTTCGCTGGGTTCGGATCCTACCTTACCCAGAAACACCGACTCACCAACATCCACCAAGGCGAGAGCGAGACCGACCAGCAGTACCTGGAAAGGTTCGACAAAATTCTGCTGGAAGGCGAGCCGGTGAGTGAAGACACCAAGGTCGTCGCAGCGATGGCAAGGCTCAAAAGGGGCACCGACCTCTGGAAGGAGATGCACCTCACATGTCCCAACACTTACAGCGAATTCCGCCACAAGGCGGGGGTGTTTGTGGCTATGCAGGAGGCACTACTGAGAGAAGTTGGCGCCCACGAGGAAAGGAAGCCCTACGGGAAGAAGTCTGGGGGCACCTACAAAGCTCCCCGGAACTTGAAGGCCTTTGGCGAGGGAGACGAGCTCAAAGAAAAGCTTAATCAGGTCCTCACTGTCTCCGTTGACCACGTCTTCACTGCCGTCAAAGGCAACGCCATGCTGGAGGAGCCAAGGCGGATCCGCCAGGACCGCACGAAGCTCAACCCCAACAAATTTTGTGCCTACCATCAGGCCATCGGCCACTTCACCAGCGAGTGTCGAGACCTCCTCAAGCAACTCTGGAAATTTGACGAGGAGGGGAAATTGGCCGAGTTCGTGAAGAAGGCCCCAGCTAAGAGACCGAGGTTCGAGAGGAGGGCTACCTCCGATGAGGAGGAGGAGGAGGAAGCAGACCAACCTGGTCCCCATCACAGACGGAGGGCACCTCCCCAACCTCAGCAAAACATGGAGCCTACTCGGGAACTCTTGGTTCTTGAGGAGGAAATCGGAGCTGCAGGAGGTCTCCAAGACGGGGGATCCTCCATACCCAGGAGAAAGAGGAAGGCCGAAATTCGGGCCATAAACCAAGTCCAGGAAGGCAGCTCCTGCCCCAGGTCCATCTCACAGCTTGCTGACGAACTGGCATTTTCTTCAGCGGACCTGGAGGGGGTACTGATGCCCCACAATGACTCGTTGGTGATAACCGCCAACATTATGAACGTCCGAGTTCACAGGCTACTTGTGGACACCGGCGCATTCACCAACATTCTCTTCAAATCCACCTTGGATGCCTTAGGTGATTTTGAGTCGTATCTAGAACCTAGCAATGCTAGGATAGTGGGGTCAGAGAAGCTGTAACCGTCCCCCTAGGTAGTGTTAGGTTGAGCGTCCAACTTGTATCGACTGAGGACCCCGAAAGGAGACTAACTAGGCTCATAGATTTCCTAGTTGTCGACCAGCAGTCCTCCTACAACGGGTTCCTTGGCCGCCCTTTTATTAATGAATTCAAAGCGGCGTGTTCGACCTACTACTACTGTTTAAAATTCCCAACTCCATAAGGTGCCGGAACTATAAAAGGTGACCAGAAAAAGGCCCGAGAGTGTTTACTCCAAATCAAAGATGGCCGGGTCAAGAAGTCTGTTACACAAGTCCACATCCTCGAAGAGGACGTACAGATTCCTGCAGACGAGCCAAACATCCTAGACGTCATCTCGGTCGAAACTGAGATGATGGAGGTAGGCGATTTGTCAGAAATCAACCAAGGCGCTGGACCTGTGCAAGACACACAACCGACACCAATGGAGGACTTGGAAGAAACCCAAGTGTTGAGACCTGCGCAGGGGTCGGTACCTGCGCAGGGACAGCAACCTACTCCCATGGAGGTAGCGGATGAGGCCCAAGGTGGGGGACCTGAGGGAAGTCAAGAACCAACACCAATGGACGTTGACCCGACTCCCCAAGTCACCACACCATCCCAAGCTGACAGACCACCGGAGGTGTTCACAGCTGACGAGCTCGCCCAAGCTGAGAGCCAACCCGATGACCTCGAACAGCGCATAGGCCACGAGCCTGCACAGATGTCACAAGGGGAGTGGGACGAGTTCATCAGCGACCCGAGGTGGAAAAGTCAAAAGAGAAAAGTAACCCCCATGGAAGAGTTGATGGCACTCCCGGTGGACCTGGAAAGGGACTTAGAACTTTTCATCGGTTCTGAGTTACCTGAACCGTACCGGTCGAGGATGGAGCTCTTCTTGATGGCCAACCTGGACGTGTTTGCCTGGTCTCACGAAGACATGACGGGAATCCCGTTGGAACATGCTTGCCACAGACTTAACATAGATCCGACGGAGACCCGTACACCAAAAGCGAATAAAGTATGGACCAGACAAGTACGCGACTCTGACTGTTGAGGTGGAGAAGTTGTTAGACAACATGCTCATCAAGGAAGCTCTGTGTCCGCAATGGGTCGCGAACCCCGTCCTGGTGAAGAAACACAATGGGACGTGGAGACTCTGCATTGACTTCACAGACCTGAACAAAGCATGCCTGAAGGATAACTTCCCACTACCTCACATTGACCAGCTAGTGGACAGCACTGCAGGCCATGAGATGATGACATTCATGGATGCTTTTGTGGGCTATCACCAGATAGCTCTACACCCAGATGACCAGGAACACACGACGTTCTACACTAACAAGAACATGTATTGCTGGGAAAGGATGCCGTTCGGACTCATCAACGCCGGAGCTACCTACCAAAGATTGGTGAACAAAATGTTCGACCAACACATTGGCGAATCCATGGAGGTGTACGTGGACGACATAGTTGTCAAGAGTTTGAGAAAGGAGGACCACCTGGACCACCTGAAACAGACCTTCGACATACTGCGCCACTACAACATGATGTTGAACCCCAAAAAGACCAGCTTCGGCGTACACTGTGGGAAGTTCCTGGGGCACCTAGTTAGCCAGCGGGGAATTGAGATCAACCCAACACAGGTCCAATGCATAATCGAGATGGGTATACCCGATTCCATCCAAAAAATTCAAAGGCTGACAGGGTGCATGACAGCCCTGAACAGATTCATCTCCAGGTCCGGCGACCGAAATCGTCCATTTTTCGAGGCAATTAAGGTAAACACATGGAGGTACAAAGAGGCGGCCAAGGCCAACAAGCTCCACCTCAAAAACCACTTCGTCTGGACAAATGAATGCCAACGAGCCTTCGAAGATATCAAAACATACCTGGCGGATACACAGGTTCTGTCGAAGCCAATACCTGGAGAGAAGTTGTATCTGTACCTAGCCGCGTCGGAGGTGGCCATCAGCTCCGTCATGGTCCGAGAAGAGGCGAAAACACACCTACCAGTGTACTACGTGAGCCAAGTCTTACATGAAGCTGAGTTGCGGTACACCCCAACAGAGAAGCTGGCTTATGCACTGGTGATGAGTGTTAGAAAATTGAGGTCATACTTCTTTGACCATCCGGTAGAGGTGCTGACAACGTTCCCACTGCGTCAAATACTACAGCGCCCAGACACTGCTGGACGCCAGCTGAAATGGTCACTGGAGATTAGCCAATACGGTATAACCTACGCACCCCGAACAGCGATCAAGGGACAAGCACTGGCCGACTTCATCGTCGAGCTAACTTTCCCACAAGATCCGACGAGGGGGCGTATAGCTCCGTGGCATCTCTACGTGGACGGATCATCAACTAGCATGGCAGCAGGCGCCGGCGTGGTCCTGATAAGCCCAGACAGACAAGTCTTCACCTCCGCAATTCGGTTCGACTTTCGAGCAACCAACAATGAGGCGGAGTATGAAGGGTTGATAGCAGGACTTAGGCTATCATTAGCTGTGGGGGCAACCAATCTTCAAGTTTTCGGAGATTCCCAGCTAATAATATCCCAAGTCCGGGGGGAATATGAGGCAAAAGACCAGCAGATGATGACCTACCAGAAAATAGCCGCGCATCTGATCTCAATGTTTACACAAGTTTACATCAATCAGATACCGCGGCTAGAGAACACACAAGCAGATGCTCTAGCCCGACTAGCTACTAGCAACGGCGAAGCCAAATTCACGGAGGTTGTGATCACCACACTGAAAAACCCATCGACGTCCGATTACAAGATAAATCAAACCTCGAGCGGGGGGCAGGAGGACAGTGAAGGTGGTGAAGATTGGTGCACTCCAATCCAGAAATACTTAACAGACGGAACAACCCCGTGGACACCTGGGAAGCTAGCCGGTTAGTAAAGCAAGCTGCCAGATATACACTGCTGGACGGTCAACTCTATAAACGTGGATTCTCTCTACCCCTACTCAAATGCCTAACTAGGAAGCAGGGGTCCGAAGTGTTAGAAGAAATTCACGAAGGGATTTGTGGGAGTCACGCTGGGGGGCAAGCATTGACATATAAGATGATCAGACAGGGCTACTACTGGCCCACTCTTCGTAAAGATGCCATCAGCTTCGCTCGAAGGTGCCGAAAGTGCCAACTTTTCGCACCTAACATCCACTCCCCAGCCAACCAGCTTAAGTCGGTTTTCAGCCCGTGGCCTTTCGCAAAATGGGGTATCGACTTGATCGGCCCATTTCCACCTGGCAGAGGCGGTGTAAAGTTTGCTGTCGTAGCAGTAGACTACTACACTAAGTGGGCTGAGGCCGAAGCTCTCACCACCATAACCCAAGAAAGGATGATCGGCTTCATTTGGAAAAACCTGATCTGCAGGTTTGGACTCCCGCAGTCGGTCATCACTGATAATGGAAGGCAGTTCGACGGACAGAAGTTGAGGGACTTCTGCAGTTCATGGAACATCAAGAAGCACTACTCAACTCCGTATCACCCCCAGTCGAACGGCCAAGTCGAGGCGGTGAACAAGATCCTGAAACACATTTTGAAGCTCCGCCTCGAAGAAAAGAAGGGGAGCTGGGCAGACGAACTCCCGGAGGTCCTATAGTCCTATAGAACTTCCTATAGGGCCAGCACCGGGGAGACCCCGTTTGCCCTAGCCTTCGGGACCGAAGCAGTAGTCCCAGTAGAAGTCCAGAATAAGACTTGGAAGGTGGTGGGGTATGATGAAGAAAAGAATGATGAAGCCTTGGCAGTAGAAAAAGATCTGATCGAAGAGACCAGAGCTTCGTCAGAAATGAAAAACGCCACCTACAAGCGCAGAGCAGAAAAATATTACAACTCTCAGGTCCGAGACCGAAAGTTCAAGGTCGGAGACCTGGTGTTAAAAAAGAAATTGATGGCCCCACCAGGTGTATTCAGTTCAAACTGGGAAGGACCATTCCGGGTTACCGCAGCCTGGCCGAATGGTACCTATGATCTAGAAGACGCAGAAGGCAAAGCTTCGTCATACACTTGGAGCTCGGCACATCTAAAAAAGTTCTACCAATAGACTAGAATCCTGTAATAGACTAGTCGAAGGTTTGCATCAGAGATGTCGATGGCAATCGATGTAAATAACGTTACTGTAAAAAGCCAGAAAAATTTGCAAAGTCGAAAAAATTCAGAAAAAATCCCCAAGTGTTTGGACCTGTGCAGCTCTCCAACCAGACGAGTTTCACCAGGTCACCCACTGCTCCAGACAGCTCGCCCACATGCTTAAAAATCCTCAATGCGCAAGGACCAAGGTCCCAAACGTTGTAATTAAATAGCTCGAAGGCAAAGGCCAAAGTGCCCAAGGTCGCGAAGGTACCCTCCTTAAAGGGTTGCTAAGCACCTACTGCCATAAGTTAGAAAAATTTGCGAAAAAGACGAAGAAACGTCTAAGGCAAGGTTCATAAAACCCAATGGCCCAACGTGAATCAATTGAAGTTCAGTTTGCCGCCCTAAGTGGTCTAAGACGAACGATTCGCGGCCCTAAGTAGCGTAAGACGAAGAATACGCAATCTCAAAATAGAGGTACAATTCGTAGTCGTAAGTGACGTAAAACGAATGATTCGCTTCTCAAAGTAGAATAAGACGAACAATTATGTACCAGAAAAATAAACAAAAATGAGCTATTTACGAAATTATAACGTAAAGGCGCAAATACATAAAGGAAAATAGTTGGACAAAAAATGTTCGGCTTATATTCAAAAAGATACTTAAGAGATTTTCAAGCAAAAAATATGCTTGAAAAAATCCTAAGTATTTAATAGCTGTGCTGGCCACAAAGGCCGACCAGCTGGCCATCTTTGAACTACAAAAAACTCCTTCTGGGCGAGCTGCACGTGCCAGGCGAGCTAAGTCTACTTGAGCAAAAAGCAAAGGCTACAAAAATGAAGCTCCTTCTGGGCGAGCTCCACAACCCGACGACCTACCGAAACTTGGAAAATAAAAACTAAACTAAGAAAGCAATAGTAAAGAGGGCCTAAGACTCGGGGTCGGCGACCTCTGCAGTGGGGGCGACCTGGCGGATGGGCATGGCAAGCTCGGCATCAGAAGTGATGTTCCCGGAGAGTCCACTTTTGCCGAGCTCGCTGATGTTTATCATCGCATCCCCGCAGACCTCCTGCATCTGCTCCATTGTCGGCGGGGCCTCGCCTCCAGCATCCCCCTCAGCACCTTCAGTCTCTTGGGCGAGATCGGCAGTCAAGACCTACTTCGTCTGGATAATGTTGAACTTTTGACGAGCAGCATCAAGATTGATCCCGTAGCCCGCGAGGTCTCCAATATTCAGCTCCGTGCCTGGGGGGATCAAGGACTTCTCCAAGCAATCCTCAAACTCGCTGACGAGGGCTTCCCACTCACTGTCATTATTAATCTGTGCCCATTGGAAGGAGCGGATCACCTCAGCGAAGCAGAGCACGAAGCCCTTGTCGGTGGCGACCACCTCGGCGAGCTCAAGTGCCTCAGGAGTGATGGCGGTGTCAGAACAGCTCTTGAGCTCAACGATCTCCAAAGCCTTGGCAGCAACCTCTTCCCGCAGCTTCCGACACTCCTCTGAGTTCCCTCGGCTCTGATCACGGATGAGCCTTACCTCAACTCGGGTCAGGGCGAGTTGGCGGAGGTCGGCCTGAAGTTTTTCTGCTTTTCTAATAGCAAGCCGCTCCGCCTCCAGTGAGGCCTTTGCCTTGGTCTCTGCCCTCGCCAGCTCCTCGAGGGCCTTCTTTCGCTCGTCGCCCACCTTGGTCAGCACCCTCTTCGCATCAAGGCGAGCTCTATCAGCGGCGGTGACATCATCGCCGACGAGCTGGGCCGCCGCCATTGCCGCACAGGCGTAGTGCATCGCCAGCCTCGCCTTGTCGGCAGGCTTCTGCCTCTCGATCATGCCGAGATCTGAGGCGGAGAGGTACTTAGGGGCCTCAGTAAAAACCCGGCGAGCCGCCCCATCAGGAAGGTCCCTCGATGAGCTCAGGGCCCTACACCGCTCAGCGATATGGAGAGATTCAGGTCGCTGCGGGAACTCGGCGGGAGTATGCCTACACAATACTCAAATCAGTTAGCAAAAATCATAGCAAAAATCATAGAAGTTACAAAGGCTTCCAACTTCAAAGAGGTCGCCCACTTACCCAAACCTATCGGGGTTGAGCCCAAGCAGGGTATCATCCCGAATAGGGACCCCGTAGGGAGGCGGCGAGGGCGCACTCTGAGGAGTTGGGGGCGCCTGATAAGATTGGGCAGCAAGGGCTCGCCCTGACCCTGCTGGGGTTGATCCAGAACCGCCCTCGGCCCTAGCTCGTTTGGCGTGGTGGGTCTCTTCCTCGCCCACCCGCGAGCCATCCCCGCGGTGGAGAGCTCGCTTCGTCTGCTGAGGTGGAGGGGGTTGGGCACCCCGTTCAGAATCCAAACCTCGGCCTGCTCCCCTCTTGGCAGCAGCAACCTTCTCTTTCGCCTGGGGAGGCGCCGAGGTCCTTTGCGAGCCCGAACCCCCAGCCTTATCAGCGGCCTTGGCGAGCTCAAGCTTTTTCGTGGCATCCAGGACCACCCCGGAGGGGATGCCTTCTCTCCCCGGGCGAGGTTTACCCATCCTAAGCTGCCGAGCTAGGAAATGGTAGGCCTCAGAAACTTCAATGGGCGGAAGCTCGGCAGTAGGACCTGCACCTGCACAAAATGATCAAGTAGGTCAGGCGACCTCACTATACGGGGTAGCGAGCTGGCAGAACTTCAAAATGGAGAAGTGCAAAACCTTGAGCAACGAGGTGGTGTGGTGAAGTGATGAGGCCGGCGAGCCTGCGGCAGTGGTGTTGGCACAAGTGTTCGATCTCGCGATCCTTCTTCTCCCTCAAGCAACACACCGTCCGCACGAACTCGAAGCCAATCGAAGTCTCCGGTTTCCCACGGCTCGACTTGTGGCGCTTCAAACCTGCAAAAAGATAGATTAGATCAGTAATCTAATCCGACGCACACACATTAAGGTACGTCACCTACAACTCGCCAATCCCCCCCGATGAAAAAGAACTGCTCCTTCCAGTCCCAGATTTTGTTGGGGAGGTCGCCTAAAAATTTACCCCCCGGGCGAGCTTGGAAAGAATAATATCCCTTCCCCTCCCTCACTTGTCTGATCACGATGAAGAGCTCGTTATTCTCCGCCGTGCTCAGCCGGTTTTCATAGCCCTCGAGGCCGAAGATAGTCAGGGCGGCCAACAAATTGCTCCATGCATTCGGAGTGAGTTGGGTAATGGCGAGGCCCGTGTCCGCCAAAAACTGCCCGATTATAGGGTGGAGGGGAAGGGTGAGCCCAGCCTTCAAGGTGTGATAATTCATGGCTGTGAGCCCGGCAGGGGGGAGGTCGACTCGCTCTTTCTCCTCAGCAGGATACATAAAAATGTCCAGCGGGATACGGAACCGCCTCCGAATATCCGGAAGGGCGAACTCGCTCATGATGCTCTCCACCCCGTTGGCCTTAAGATCAGACTTGCCAGCGGCTTTTCGAATCGGAGCTCGCCGGGGTAGGGGGAAGCTCGCCCCGTGAGTTCTCACATATTCGCTGCAGTTGAACTCATTCACGACCTCGGCAGAGACTTGATGTTCAGGGAGCTTAGGAAAGGGAAAGTCGATGAAACGGAGGTACTCATAAGTGACCTCCGTCCCCATATCCTCGCCGACCTCTTCGTCGACCTCTCGGGCCTGCTCGCCAGCAAGGTCGCCAGGCCCAACCTCGGCGACCTCCTCCCAGGCCCCAACCTCGGCGGTCTCCTCCTCAATGGGGGTCGCAGCTCCTCCGTGAGCTCGCTCTGAGTAATCCCAGAGTTCACGGAGGGGCGATTCCTCACCGGAACTAGTAGCTTGCTAGCTGGAGTAAGAGCGAACTGACCCCAAGAGCTCGCTACTGTCTGGAAAGGTTTCAGAGCTCGCCCCAGAGCTCGATGAGAGGATCACAGGTGCCTCTCGGGGGTTTGGAAGGTCATCGGTCATTTGTCCTTTACCCAAATCGCGATTCGGAGGGGTTCGACTCGAAGAGTTCTCAGACATAATGTGGACGTCCGGAAACAAGAAACAAGAAGTAAGAGAAGGGAAATCCGGGTTTCTACCTTAGGGGATGCTCGGGGACGCGTCTGAAGCAGAGGAATGTTCGCCAGAAATGTGCTCTGAGAAGTGAGAAAGCAAAAGTGAGGAAATTCCTCATTTCCGCCTATTTATAGACGCTGGGCGCGAGCTTGAAATTCCCGGAAGATCAGGGACCTTTTTGCAAAGAATTTGAAAAGTTATCATTATTGTGGATGGGAATCGAGACACCAAGAGACTTGTGTGACGCTTGGGATCCCGCATCGTGTCGGCCGAGGCGACCTCCGAGGCGCAGCTCGCATACTAGCTCGGTGCCCCCGGAAATAGTTCGCCGGACCTCAAGTTCTCCAGCTCGCCCACACGTTGGACAAAGTCATGATGCGCGCGAGCTGGGGGGCAAATGTTGATATGGCGAACTAATACGTCGGTTTCAAAAAAATAATCTCCAAGGCTTGCCAGGTCCCAGAGCCCATCCGAGCTGGGGAAGATCCAGAGCTCGCCCGTCTGTCGAAGACCCAGAGTTCGCCCGACTGTGGCCCATCACTGTTCGATACTCTGGAATCTGGTCAAGGCTTGGGAGCTCGCCCCTTGTCAGCAGAGCCCCGGTGGCGCACTTTTTTTCCCTCCGTCCGGTTTATCCACAAGGGTGGTTTACGGCGAAGTTTTTAATGAGGCCCATCTAGTCTAAGGCATAGTAGTAGGACGAGGCATGATAGGGGGAAGCAGTGTGAGAGATCAAGACGAGGGTGAGGAACCCTCGTCAACACCAGAAGCCACATAGGCTCGTAAGGTGCCGTCTCACACTCACACACCTATAAATAAGATATCTCTTGTACTATTCACACAATTCTGAAAATCAATACAGTGCCTATTACAATATTTCTCTCTCTAAACTCTCTACTCTCCCTCCCCATATTCTATCCAAGAACCTAAAATCATAAGATTATTGTTTGGTAGAATCAATTCATTGTAAAGCCACATAAACGAACACAATCAGTAAATTCTATCAATAATTTTCATTAGAGAATTTTTAAACTAAGACTCCATTTGGATGAGTGTATCTGAAATGCATAAATTTTACACACAAATAATCACTCTCTCCAAGTAAATTACATGAACTAGTAATTCTCTCGTGCGATGCACAATTTGAATATTATAAAATTTAAATATAAAATTAGGTAAATAATAATTTATAATGAATATTTAAATTAAATAAAATATAAACTTTAATTAGGATTGAGTATATTGTATCCATGTATTGTTACCCAATTTTTTTAATAAAATATTTCTTTATCGACCAAAATAAATATAAACTAAATTTCTTTTATCAATTTATCAAATAATTTTATAAGATTTCTTTTATCATTATTATTTTTCTTTAATATGAAAAGATTATACTCCTTTCGTCCGAGGTCTTTTTTCCTCATTTATCATTTTCTGTGAGGAGATATATAATAAAAATTGGAAGAAAGAGTTACAGAGGTAGTATTGCATATGATTGTATTAAAGTATTTAATCAATCATATATTTTTTAATTATGCACTAAAATTCATAAAAAATAATTTAGTTTATACGTAACTTACATAATCTAAGTAAAAATATTTAAATTTCTATCATGTAATTAAAGTTAAAAAATAATCAATTTTATAATAATAAAATATATATTTAGAATTTAAATTTTATTTTTATATGTGCAATATATATGTTAAATTAAATATCTTAGAGGATAAATAATTTAATATATAGTGTGTTGAAATAAATTCAAAATTGAAAATTTAAATAAAATTGAAATTATTGACATAAAGTAAAAATTAATTATCTAATTCATATTGGAGTAAATTAAGGCGAGAGTTTAGATTTGGCTTTTGGTGAAAAATCTTATTATGTGTCACTTATCTTTAAAAGATTGACATGAAAATTCTAGACTAGTATTAAGCTGATACCATTTGAGCATATTGTTTTCCTTTCATTTAAGAATTGTATGTGGGCATATCTTACGTCATTATATTCTTTTGAAAGAAATAAATTATCTTTGTTTGATAAATTTTTTTTAATTTCATAATAATACTGCATAATAAAATAATTAATTGTATATCGAAAAATGTTACTCCCTCCGTTCCACTATAAGTTGTTCATGTTGTCATTTTCGTCCGTCCCACTATATGTTGCTCATTTGCTTTTTTACCCTTTTTTTAAAACTACTATTCACTTCTTTATTATTATTTTCAATACTTTTTACACTATTTTTATTACTTTT
The DNA here is from genome assembly GCA_026898435.1 of Prunella vulgaris. NCBI lineage: Eukaryota > Viridiplantae > Streptophyta > Magnoliopsida > Lamiales > Lamiaceae > Prunella > Prunella vulgaris. The sequence continues at coordinate 244,300 of JAPKLY010000264.1, forward strand.
TCATTTTTCTCCATCACATCACTTATACTTTTTCACTTTTTTCATCATATCACTTATACTTTTTCACTTTTACTTTAATTTATACTACCTCCGTCCACGAAATTTATGCTCACATTTTTTAACGTGGTTTAATGCAATATGTCGGAGGGTATTACGTGATATTGTGAGGTCCGTTTTGAATAAAGAGAATATTTATGAAGTTTCCATAAATACTTTTTTTACTCAAAACGGACCTCACAATATCCCATAATACCCTCCGACATATTGCATTAAACCACGTGCAAAAATGTGAGCATAAATTTCGTGGACGGAGGGAGTATGTCAAAAAACAACGAGCAACTTATAATGGACGGAGGGAGCAATATTTTTCAACACATATTAACACTCTTGTTTCGAGTGAATCAATATTTTGTAATATATGAAGTAGTAATTTTATTTTTGTATGAATAATTTGTAGTGGGATTCAAAAGCAACGATTAAGGCATGGAGAGTAATAAGTGGAGATTGCATAAAAAAGGGGGACCTGGGAAAAAAGTGATGGAGATAGAAGTGACAAATAAAAAAGGTTGAAGAGAAGGGTAAAAAAGAAACAATAGGAATTGGAGAATGCGACTCAACGCTTCAATTTTCAGGGCGTCGGTAGACATGTCATTTTCACGTACACAGACACTAACTTACCCTATGCTGCCTCCACTGCTTCTTCTTATTCCACACCCCATGGGGTATATCTGTCCTTTATCAATATATTTTTTTTTTAAGTGATAATATTTTTATTAAAAATTACTATCACTTTTTTTAAGAAATATTAACACATTTTATTAAAATTATATCCCTCGCACAATTTTTTTTTTCTAATTTTATGATCAAGATTTTTGGCAAATATATCTCCATAATTTTACAATGCAGAAGAATAACATATATGTGATTATTTTATGAACTCACCTAGCCAGCGGGCTCCTTATTTAAGTGAGTGATTCGGGTTCGATTTTCTTTGGGAACGAATAGGAGGAAGATATAAAATTGGCTTTGAGATATGAGTGCAAGGGCGGAGGCAGGATAAAAATTTAGGACGGGCTGAGAGTCTAAAATAAATACAGTACAAAAAATAGAAGTCAACTTTTACATAAAAATGTAAAAAAAAAAAATTACATAAGTTGTGCCCTACGATTCTTTATCCGATAAAATTCATCGATAATAGAATCATGATCAATGTCTTCAAATAAATCTCTCTCAATATAAACTACCATGGAATCTGATAGATAATCACTCTCCATTTTTGTTTCGAAGAACACTCTTGACATGCTTCATAGCTGAAAATGTTCGTTCAGTTGTTGCTGTGGTAACATGAAGTGTCAAAACAAGGTGAATCAATCTCGTAGTCATAGCATACGTCTGTGCCTTGTTTGTCTCGACTAACTTCTGGGACAATTCTGAAATAGTTGACAAATTCTGAAAATTTAACTGAGAAAGAATATCCAATTTGTAGTGCATCAATTGAAGTCTCAAATGGATCATTTCTTGATCAGTAAAATCACCAGGATAAAATTTGTCGGCAAGATCATAAATATGATCCTCATTAAACAACCTGAAGTTGTCTTTAGGATCCAAGGCAACACTAAGCCTAAGAAGCTCCACTGTCTCATCTTTGAATCTACTGTTGATTTCAGACAACTGAGTATCTATTGCTTCATTAAAAACATCAAATCTGTAATGATGCTCAAATGTGATAGTATCCACTTGTTGACACGAACGTCCTGTACCCATCTCATAGACGATTTTGAATTTCGTCGAATGTTGGCTTATATTCATCCAAAATTGGTTGAAATGGCCCCATTTTTATGTAAGCTCTCCGTATTTCATCTCTTTGATTAACCGAATATTCACAAATCGGAGTGCGTTTAAACGGATCACGTTCAAGTGAATCAAGATCAATCTCAATTATTTGTGATGCGGGATGAGGAGGTTAGATATTAAGAGGCGGATCTACATCACTTGTCGTAGGTTCCTTACATTTGAAGTTGGTAAAAAACGACTCAATAGATTTTTCTTTCTTTGCTTTTCGTTTATCCATTACCTATAAAAAAATTAATAAATCATTGAATCACCACATTAATAAATCAATACAATATAATATAATGTTACTAATTATTTTACATATAAAATGCTCAACATAATACATACACTTTATCAAATCCCACTACTTCACTATGTCAAATCCCACTACTTCACATTATGTAAAATGTAAAAAATAATAAATCTATTTCTTACAATTTCATGGTTAGAATATATTAACTTATACTCATTATAATCAACAACAATAAAATAAAAACAAATGAATTGGGTATAAAGTGATAAAACAACTAATTAAACCTCAAAAAATTATAATCAAAATCAAATATAAAAGAGAAAATAAAATCATACCAATTGAATCCGGCGATAAATCGAACGAAGGGGCGGCGCCGGATTACCGGCGAGTAGCCACAAGAGAAGTGACAATATTGGCTGAAGTCTGAAGAAGGAGCGCAGCGGCAGCAGTAAACTGTAAAAAATGTAAGTTTGATTGCGGGTAAAAGGGGATCTAGGGCTTGCAGTTTTAATAATATATTAGATTTTAATATCGTAAGGGCTCATTTGGTTCGTAAGATAAAAGTATCTATCCGTCAAAATCATGCATATTTTTGGCGGATATATATTTTTATCTTACGAACCAAACATACCCTAAATATACTATATATTTTAAATATGAAACAAAGATATCAAATGGTCCAGTGGAAAGTTTCTCTCCTTTGTACAAGAAGGTCTTAGGTTTGAATCCAGGTGGGCTGTACTAATTTTTTTTTTTATATATATATAAAAAAAAATTAAAAACCAGGGTGGGCTAGCCCACCCCAGTCCCATTGAAGCTCCGCCCTTGTATGATTGTATGGAGAGTTGGTGAAATACCTTCTAACCACTAATAATTAATAATTAATATTTATCAATAAAAAAAATATGATTATTTTATGATATAAAATTCAACATGGAACAAAAGTAATTGAGGCAGTGGTTTGTATAATAGGGGAGGGAGGGGTCACATGTAAAATGAAGGACGCATTAATTAGGAAAAACGACAAAGCCAAACAGACATGTTGGGTGAATCTGCATTAAATGTGGGGGTCAGATGTAATTATGAAGTAATTAGTAGTTTAAATAATTAATGAGATAGTAACAGAATATTGACGACATATCATCATTCTACAACTGACCCATCATCGCTTAGTCTTACAGAGAGAGAGAGGATATTTAAAAAGAATTTCTGTGATCTATCTATGGAAACCCCGGAAATATATCACCATTTTTTTTAGCCTCTATAATCGATTGTGATTGTGATTTTTACCTGTTTTCTATTTTATCTTTATTTTCATGATTCCTTTTATCCTAATTTCGAATAACTGAAATTTTATTATAGTTTCGTCCATGAAAATAGTCTATCTATCCAAAATGAAAAATAGTCTATCTATCCAAAATGAAAAATTTTCAATCATTTTTTTTATACACATATACTCACTTTTACACATCAAATCAAATACTTTATTAATAATTAACACTTCTTTATACTAATACACTCACTTTTACACATCAACATCAATTTTTTCTTAAATTAAAAAAATTTAAGTTCAAATTAAATTTTATTTTATTAAAACACACAATACACGTCAAACTGTATATCTTTTTATAATTGGAATATCATTAATTAGATTTTTAGCTATTATTGATTACTTTTTAGTTTTTAGAGTATTAGTCCCTTCGTCCCAGGACTACTTTCATAGTAGACCTGAGCACGCGAACCAAGAAAAAGTGAGTATGTGACAATAAAATTAAATAATAAAATAAGAAAAAATGTAATTTGTTGACTTTTATGAGTGTAAAAGTTTCTTTTTTAAGTGTGTGAAAATAAATTTGGAACGTTTAAATAAGAAAAGTGTAAAAGTAGTTTTGGGACGGAGGGAGTATTAATTAATTTTTGCGGTATTAGATTAGAATGATTTTTTTTTAATTTAAATACATATTATACAATAGTGCATCATAGAATGACTCTTCAAAATATTTTTCTTTTAAATTAAAATGTGACATAAAATGTACACTTGCATTTTCATAGAGCATCTCAAATCTTTGGAGGTAAACTGTCGCTCAAATCTGCAATTGGACAACAATATTGTCTTAAACATTAAAACCATCTTTAACATTTAAACTCAAGTAAAAATATTTCATAATAAATAAATTTATCTTTTGTTATTTTACATTTTATCAAATATTATTTCAGAATAATTTTAAATTTCATAATAAATATTTCATAATATTAGTTGTATTTCAGAATAATTTTAAATTTATCTTTTGTTATTTTACATTTTATCAAATATTTTAGATATATAAGTTTATATTTATATTGGTTGCATGTGTTTGTATGGATTATAGAAAATAAATTTAAAAATGAAAATAAAATAATATTCCACATATATAATATTAATATCACATAAATACAATACATGTATATTTCTTTTTTAAACTGGAAAATGTTTTGCATTCATAGTATGTGGAAAATTTGTTAAAATATGGCAAATTGAGGTTGGATCATCTGCTACAACCTTGAGGAGCACCTTTTGTGACAAATTGCTGTTGCCACCACAATTGTCTCTGTATACTATGGTATTTCGGTATATATTAAAATATTAAAAAAATTAATATACATTATTTTGATGCATACTATATCCTTATTTACATACCTTTTTATAGAATTAAGAAAACTATAATACAAATCATTTTCTAAATCTATTTTTGAATTGTTGAGTTCTTTCCTTTGCAGCGTCAGCCCTCCCCCATGAATGCACTCTTTCATTTAGGGGATGTTTGCTTCAATGGATTAGGCGGAATTATGATAGTGTTGGATCCTAAATATCTAATGGTGATTGTTGAAGAATGGGTTTGATGATTTAGACCAATAAATAAATATAGATAATTGGTGTTTAATGCTTGTTAATAAATGCTTTGAGTAATATGAAATAAATAAAAAGAAGACCAAGATTTGTCAAATCTTTATGAGACTTGAACTTGAAGGTTTAGAATTCTTTATTTGGTCATTTTAGACTCTATTTTTCGTTTACAAGTTGCCCTATGGGTTGACTTAAGAGCTTGTTTTATCCATGCATTCAATGCATGGATTTTGACTTTAACTATTATACATGAGATTTGTCTTTGTGGACAGACTTCGATCAATAGCTATAGGGGTGTAAATGAGTCAAGCCGGCTCGCAATCTACTCGTGCTCGACTCGTAAAAAGATCGAAATCGACTCGAACCAAATCGAGTCGAGCTCGAGCTCGAGCTACTCGAGTAGCTGTCGAGTTCGAGTTCGAGTTTATAAATACTCGGCTCGAGAGGCTCGCGAGCCTAATCGAGCTTGCACAATGTTTAATATTTTTTTATTATTTTTAATATATAAATAAAGTTATCGAGCTCGAGTCGAGTCGAGCTTTAATTTTAGAAAAAAAAAAAGAGGTAAAATATATTTAATATTTCATTTTATTAAAATAATAAAATTATCGAGTCGAGTCGAGCCGAGCTCGAGTTTGTCGAGTTCTTAACCGAGTCGAGCTCGAGCTAAAAAAATCAAGCTCGATCGAGTTCGAGTCGAGTTTCGAGCTTCGAGTATTGCTTTCGAGTCGAGTTTCGAGCTCAGCACTACTCGACTCGACTCGACTCATTTACACCCCTAAATAGCTAGACACCACATGGACTGTGTCATAAGATCACATTACAAGAGTTGATTTTTTTTACTTAATATAGTATTGTGTATTTGTACCATATTTATGATAATTTGATTTCTTTTCTCAATATAGGCTGATTTAGTTGACTTTAGAAGGTATCATTTCTGATAGATTTATAGCTAGCATAAGCTCTGGCTAAAACAATGATCCTCTCTTGGATCCTAGCTCATTAACCACGCTCGGGTGGTACTATCCTCGATCTCTCTAGCCTACGAGCTTCTGATCCTGATTAGTGATGGGGAGCTTTACTTTCCAGCAGTCTGAACCTTGTATGATGGGAGGAATAGGATCTCCAAGCATCATGGTTTATAAGGGTGAGCTTCTTATTTAGGAGGTTAGAAGCTCACCTAGAGTCTTCGAGCTTCTCCGTATCGTAATAATTGCCCTCTAGTTTGTTGTATGAATGCTTTTAAAATCAATTATTGTAAGGTGAAATGTAAATTAAGAAGAATATATCAATACTAATACGGATGAGTCTAAATTCTAGAATTAATCTATTGTAATCAAATTATTAGCTTTTTGGATCATACATGTTAAAAATTAGTTAAAAGAAAAAAAAAGTAATACACCATTGTAGCTTAAGTAATACAGTGGGTTGATAAAGCCTTTATAGCGAATCAGTAAATAGAATTGTTATTCGAGTTGACTATTTGATATTCGAGCAATAAAGTCCTAACATTTGATTAAGCGGTAGTGGAGATGGAGGCAACTTTAATTGTTGATACTATTAAAGATCTGAAGGAAGACAACAATTTATTTTGGAATATTGTTTAAGGTAGGTATCAATTTTTTTTTCAAGTTTCTATTAAAAAATAAGGAATGTTAGCTCAATAGATTTAACCATGGATGAGATTTTGGAGGAAATAAAAAATGACCTAAAAGGATCCACTAATTATATCCCAAAAAAACAAAACATGGTGGCAAAATTGGCGCTAAGCTCTCCATGGTCTCAAACCTTGGATGGAGAAGATATTCTTTCTTGGATTAGAAATTTAACCCTCTTTGTTAGCTTGTAATTGTCCAATCCAGATACTCGGGTTTTTTTCCATTCAAAAAATAAAATATTATGTGTTTTAAATAGTAAATTTTAATTAAAAAATTTGATTTTACAATTACATTAACCGTTGATCCATCTTTCAGGTCATTCAATGAAAAAACTCTTATTCCCTCTGTCCACAAATCTTTTTTTTATTTCTTATTTGGAAATAATCTACAATCACAAATAAAAATGTGGTTACATAAAATCCCTACTATTCTATAATTTTATCTATTACTCTCTCCGTCCCACTATAAATTGCTCATGTTGTCATTTTCGTCCGTCCCACTATATGTTGCTCATTTGCTTTTTTACATTTTCTGAAAACTACTATTCACTTCTTTATTATTATTTTCAATATTTTTTACACTATTTCCATTACTTTTTCACTTTTTCCACATCATTTATATTTTTTCACTTTTTCCATCACATCACTTTTACCTTAGTTCGTGTGCCAAAAAATAACGAGCAACTTATAGCGGGACGGAGTGAGTATTTCAATATAATAGTAGATGTCGTTAAATATTGTATTATTTTTCTTAAGGTGAAATAATTTCGTGGGAGGGTGTAAATTTTTCTAATTGTCAGTCCATGAAAGAAAATGAATAGCTTGTTTAGAAAAAGAAAAAGAGACAAAACCTCTCTTGTGTCGGTTTATTTCCAGAATATAGACACATCATTATTAGAAATATAAAGAGAAAGAAAATAACTTGTCTCCTGTCGGCTGAAACATATAATATTGGATATGGTATAAGGTGTTCTCTCATTATTACAAAATTGATGGATCCAACAAGCCCCATATCACAATTGCAACCCAATAGACACTATTATTTTTATACAACCTTCTCAATTACCTTTCACAATTAAGACAACACACCAAATATTTAAAAAAAAAAAAAAACCTTTTAATGAGTAATGTGACATTTCGTAGTGATTTAAAAAATTAACTATACTTATAAATTAGTTAACAATATTTACACATAATTATATTTTTTCCTGCCCTGAAAACTTTTTTTTTTGTACAGAATCAATTTGTAAGTAATGTCAATTTTATGAATTATTTTGTAAATTTTTCATGAGTTATTACTTGGCCTAAAGGATAAAAATATTTTGTGTAATTTTGGATATTAGGAACGAAATATGAGTATTCTATTTTAAAAGTGTAAAATTATTGTGAGATAGAGGAAAAAAGAAAACATAAAATACATTCTAAAACAAAAAAGTATTTTAAATAAACTTCAATGAAAGGAAATTATAAATTCTGAGGAGTTAGCACTTTGCCCTTCTAGCATTCACGTTTAATTTTTTCACAAAAATTTATACGAGATGATTTTAATTATATATTAAAAGAATTTCATTTAAATTATTGAATGATTCACTAATTTGTACTCCATTTGTCCCGCAGGATTTGCACATTACTAAAAAAATTTAAACAGATTTTCCTTAAAAAATGTGTCATCTTGTAGGGTGCAAATTCTTACGAGATGGAGGAAGTAGAATTATACTTCAATCACACTTTATCACATTTTTTTTAATCAGATAAAAGAAATTTTATTTACAGTTTTATATGAAAATACTTTTAAGTGTCAAGTATTTGATCAAGAGTATCAAAATTTGGATCGAGAAATTTCAACAACAATTAAAACATAATACCACTGACCCCGATTATTATACTCCTAAAGAGATTTTTTATACTTTTGATCGAATATATGATACTTGAAAATAATTTAATTATAAATTTATCATAAACTATTTTCTTACAAACTTATCCTAAAAGAAAGGGGTACGAGTGATACTCAATAAGTTTAAACTTTAAGGCATGTTTTCAATCTCTTTTAAAGGCATAATCAATTATTTTTAAAAGCATTTCTCTCACAAATTTTTAATTTAAAAAATGATTATCCGTATTTATTAGTAATTGAAAACATGTCCTTGACAATTTAAAATCACTTTGGAATTTGCTAACCAATTAGAATAAAAAAGGTCATAACATTGCATACCTTTAACATAAAACCACTTCAAACTTTAGCTTTAATTTCATCAAGTGTTTTCTCCTTTGAAAAAGGAATGTGAAGATGTGAGTGTTGAGACCAGTGTCATCTCATCTAGAATCACACCCATCCTCCAGGACATTCTTCAGTATATTTGTTCTAACGACTAACTCTTTAGTGTTGTTCAAATTGTCTTTGCTATTATTTCAGGTCAACATCCTTCAGGAAACATGTTCCAGTGTTCAACTGCTTAGTGTTGCCTCGATGGTTGTCCTTGGTGCTGTCCTTGGTCAACGGCGGTTATTCCCATGACCCAGAATATTCTTGATGCACCTGGAAGGATCTGGAACGTGGTGGAAGGACCTGGAATTAAAAGGAACCGAGAGTTAAAGAAAGGAAGTTGCCTCAACTCCTACAAAAGTGGATTTCAACTTCTCTCCATGATTTCCACTTCATTGATGGACGGATCATCATTCCAACTCTATAAATAGATGAGGAATACGTCCAACAACCAAGAGAGAGAGAGCCCTCACTACATACTGAAGCATAGCACATTTATAGGAACCTATTTTTACGGTTTTAGTGTAGTGATTTCACATGTGTTGTTACACTCAGTACAACACTTGTGTATATTATTATCACATACGTTTTGCTGAGCTATTCACGGGGTGTGGAAGTGTATGCTTGAAGTAGACTTAGACTTAACAATCTAGGTTTGCCATTTGGGAACTTGTTTGGATATTTTATCCGATTTTATGTTTGAGATTTGGAAGGAATGTTTCCAAGTCTCGAATTTGTTTTTGTAATCACTTTTTCCAAGTTAGTGATATTTCAGTCTTGAGACCTCCACAAACTATTTTTAGTTTGTGGAAAGATTGAGTTAATCCTTGTGTTCAAAAGTCTTCCGCTGTTTACTTATTCTGTCTACAATATTCTGAACACATTAAGTGTTGTCTTGAGTGTCGCCATACTTCGAACAATACTTCAATTCAAAGGTACCACAACACTATCAGAATGCTATTAAAAATCACTGAAATTTCTATTTTTCAATAACACTCATATATTATGAACAACCAAATAGTTATTGTCACGGATCCACCAATCTTTCTTTTCAAAATTTGTTTATGGTCGATCAAATTTAGGACAGAATGAGAAACAATAGATACACTCAACCAATTAATAATTCATCCATACCCCGTGGGAGACAATGCTTTCGAAAAAAAAAATGTCACCCCATTTCTTCGTGATCTCCACATAAAATAAAGCTCACATCATTGGTTTGGCCTAGCACATTTTTTCTCCTTAAGTCGCATTTTATCGGCAATTTATCCCAAAAAAGTCTCCATGCATGTGCTATGACTTTCATCGGAATAAATTTATTCCATGTTAGCTTGAATCCCTCTTGTGTTTTTGCATCAATTTGGGCAGCCCCTCAATCATCTAGCAACACATTGTAAGTATTTTTTGTTGAATATATGTTACTCGTTGATTCGATCCACCTCCATGAATCATCTTCTCCTTATTTTAATGGGTACCTGTTAATCACAGAGACAAGATAATCAACCACTTCATGTTCACGATCAAATAATCCTCTTCTCCATCTTAAATTCCACAGTCAAGACTTGCGAACTCAAGTTCCCAAAGACCCAACCGAACTTCCTTTGTCCAAACTAAGATGAAATAATCTAGAAAACTTAGATTTCAATGACTCATCGCCCACCAATGATCCTCCCAAAATCTAGTATTATCATCATCCCTTATGACTCTTTCTATTCTATTCCTAAATCACCCTCCCAAATTTTCCGATGAATATTTTACTATTTCCTTCCCCCACCATCCTGACTAACCCATTTCCGTACCACATTTTGAAAATAAGCACTCCCTCCGTCACATATCTACTTTCACATTTATCTTATTAGGACGTCTCAACTCTACTTTTACACACATAAAAAATAAACTTTTACAATCATAAAAGTCAATAAAATACATTTTTCTTATTTTATTATTTAATTTAATATTTACATGCTTACATTTCCTTAGTTCGCGTGCTTAGGACAACTATTAGCAACTGGGGAGTAATTTTCTGGGACGGAGTGAGTATAACTCTAGATATTAAATTGAAGCTCGGGGCCCAAGGGAGTAATTCTTTTTAATGAAAAAATAAATTCATAGATTAAAAAGACAAAACTTCGGCATCAATGTTAGCAACAAGCTTACCCAATATGCAGGGTGAAAAATAAGAACTCTCACAAGAAAAGGCATAAAAAGCAAGCTTACGAGCAATTACATTTTCTGTTCTCTTTTGTCCATGACAACATAGCTCCCAAGGGAGTAATATTTACATAAACATTTATCCATGAGTTTGTAACATTAGTTGTACCTTAACTTTGGATTTGGATCTCACGTAGAGAAGGGTCCAATGCAAAATTTTGATCCTTGAATTTCATTCAATACAATTTAATAGTTGTGAAAATGAAATCTATTAGGAATTCAAATAAGATTTTGTTTTATATGCATGAAATATACTGTGCAACTCAAATATATATTTAAAAATTATTTTGTTATTAAAGAAAAATTATCCTAGTTTATACTAAAAAGTCACTCAACGTCGAGTTAATTTTTAGTATAAACGAGGATAACTTTTCTATAATAACGAGAGCAGCTTTTCTATTATATACTTAAGTTGTACAATGCACTAACCGAACACTAAACTTACTCTTCAAATAATTAAATCTAAGCTGAAATATTTGGATTAGACCCTCTTTCACATAAACCGGACCCAAATCCCTAAACCCTAGAGCCTCAAATTAAAAATAGTATTCAAATATTTGGATCCATCTGCAAAATTAAAATTGAAAACAACCAATCATATTATAAACCTTCGAAAAGTATAAACTGTACACATTGGATCTTATAAAATGTTAGCATGGTGTTTGGTAAAGTCGATTTCATTGAATTCCCAAATTGTTCAAATTCGAAGGAGAAACAAATAGAACCAACCAAGCAATAAAACAGTGGTTTATTTGGATTTATTCAATATGTAGTTTCTTTAAATAAGACGACTCGACCAGTTCTATCTGCCCTTTCCAAAATGTAAAAAGCACAAAACAAATTTCTGATGGACCACTAGATAACATTCTACAAATATTATATCTTTAATCCCTCTTTACCATTATATTTTACAGATAACCAACCTATGACCCGTTTGCATCGTGCAATTGGACTCATGGTTGAGAAGGTCAAGTGTAACTAATGTAGGAATATATATATATAGGATGGCTGAAAATAATAATAAAAATAAAAGGAAAATCGAGGCTCGTGAGGAACACGATTTTCTTAAAACAAATTATGCCCCTCACTCTCTAGGTTCTAGTGAATTTATGGGACACTTGTTTTCCAGAATACAACGATAATAAGCAACAATATAACACTATATTTTGCTTAAACGAACAAAGAAGATGTTAGTAAATCACCGGAGTAAGAACGAAAATTTAGGGAATATTAGGACAAAAGTATGTGGCAGGTTGCCGGAAAGTATCTGGATATTTTTCCACTCAAATATTGAATATTTTGTTATTCTTGTGTTTCTTGCAACACATAAGAATACTATTTATAGTATTCAAAAAGTGACTGTTGGAGTATGGCCATAAAGACCCACAATTGGTCTTGACCGTAACCGATAAAACATCTGAATTAATTGCATTAAAACATGTTTTTTAAGTTTCAAAACGTGTTGTAACTGTAGAGATTTTAAATCTCAACAGGCCTGAAAAAAAACGCTTCAGGATGACTCAGGCTGACCCTGACTTAAGTCAGGTCATGCTGATCCGGACTCAGGTCAGGCTGAACCGGACTCAGGCTGACCCTGACATAGGTCAGGTCAGCCTGATCCGGACTCAGGTCAGGCTGAACCGGACTCAAGTCAAGATGGGAGTCAGGTCAGGCTGAACCTGACTCAGGTCAGGATGACCCGGACTCAGGTCAAGCTGACACTCAGGCTGAAACCTGACTCAGGTCAGGATGACCTTCAGGGTCAGGCTGACCCGGACTCAGGTCAAGCTGACACTCAGGTCAGCCTGACCCGGACTCAAGTCAGGACAAGAGTCAGGTCAGCACGACCCGGACTCAGGTCAAGCTGACACTCAGGTCAGCCTGACCCGGACTCAAGTCAGGACAAGAGTCAGGTCAGCACGACCCGGACTCAGGTCAGCACGACCCCGGACTCAGGTCAGCACGATCCCGGACTCAGGTCAGCACGACCCCGGACTCAAGTCAGGACGAGAGTCAGGTCAGCATGACCAAAACTCACTCAGGTCAGGCTGACTCCTTTTATATCCCTTCTTTCCCATTTTCAACACCAATTTTTCAATGTAGGACAAGACACTCCTTTTATTTCCCTTCATTTCTCCATTTGTTATAACAAACTTAAAAATTCAATTTCTCATTCACCCAATATCGGAATTGGGCGAGTAATATATCGAATCGAAGCTCTCTTCGGGGAGCACAAATTCCAACAACTGATAACACATGTAGGGTAAAGTTTTACTTCCTCCGTCCCATAGGAATTTGCACCCTATGGGACGACATGTTTTTTAAAAGAATTTGCACCCTACGGGACGGTAAATATGTGTATATGTTTGTGAGTGTGCACGCAAATCAATATTTCTTTTTTTAATAGCGTGCAAATTTGTGTGGAACGTACAAATAAAGAAAGTATGCAAATTCTTGTGGGACGGAAGGAGTATGTGATATGCACAATGAGTATTATGGTGGGATGAACAACAATTCATTAATAAATATTTTGAGATTCGATTGTTATACGTATAGATGATATAAAACACAATATATGAACTAACATCACAATATAAATGAACTAACAATACATTTCATATGAATTAAAACTGTAGGTATCATGCATATCATAATAAATGAACTAACGTCATAGTATATATGAACTAGCATCATATTGTATATAAATCAATACCATATCACGAAATGTGTGCTACTACGTGAATTGAAATATGTTACACACGAAACTGTTTCTGTGAATATTATGCTATTATTCTGTGAATATTATTCACATATTACCTACTCATTTACTAAATGAATATGGGGCTTGATGTTTACTAAATGTATTTATGCTATTATTATAACTGTTATATACTACTTCCATCCCTAAATAAGCGTCTTTTTTTGCCAAGGTATATGTAGTACCTGTTTTGAATTTCTATTTTACTGTTAGAAGTTTTTTTTTTTAAAGTGATGTGATCCAGCTTTTAAAATATAAAAGCACTTCTAATTATGAAGTAGATACTGGAAACATGCTTAAAGTCTCTCTTTTTCTAATTTCAAAAGTATTTTTTTTATATATCTCTCTTGGGTTGTTTGTGTTCATGTGAAACTAGTTCATACTACGAAATATATAGCATAAGATATATTTACTGATATTACAACATAAAATATGTATATTAACGGTGAATATAAGTAATGATATAAAAAAATACAATCTTGTGATATATATGAACAAAACTTATTCAGAGAAGTTTATGTGATCTCTCTTTTATTTTTCAGTATTCTTTTTTTGAAAAGATACATATTCCATTTCTAAGTGCCATTGTGAATGTTATATAAATGGGCTCAGTGAAACTAAGCCCACGTGGAATGGACCAACCCATTCTTTATCTGAAGCCCAATAAAAATACGCGTTTTCATCTCTGATAAGGACAACATTGATGATGGGAAGCCTACGAATACTCAGGTTGCCTTTTTCTTTCAAATAATTCAAGATATGATTTTTTAACAATAATATATATGTATAATACATAAATATTTGAAACGTATAGCCACTGAGCTTCTCAGTTTTCATTTGAGTGGGACCAGTGGGTGACTCAAATTTAAATTTTTTTAGAACGAATTAAGAAAAATATAAGTAACTTGAAAATAAATTTTAGAATATTTGAGAACTTTGTGAACTAACTTTTAACTACTGACAATTAATATTTTTAAAAATATTTGAAAGTCTAAGTTCCCATCAACTTGAGTTTAAGGGAGAATACTTAAAATTAAAATGTATCACTCTAAATTCATTATTTGAAATTTTTGTGAATGATTAGCGAAAATTTCAAATCCAGAGACCAAAGTATAATTATTTGAAATCATCAAATTTATATGAATTTGAGTTTATATGAATTCGTATTATTATTATGTATAATCATTATCATTATTATTCATATATATTATCACTATTATAAAAATATATTTAATTTTTTGACAATAATAATATATATGTATAACATTGATAATATAAACATAAAACAATGATAGTTGATAAAATCGAGTTCACCATAAACTGATATTCATACAAATTTTTGACATATTAAGATAATTTATCCTTTGAAAAAAATACAATAGATAAAAGCGAGATTTACTAAATTAGTACAAAAATCATAAATATATAATAAGAGCTATTTTACCTTTTATAGTTTTGGCGCCATTTCGTTTGGGCCGTAGATCATTTTTTCAAATTTTATCTCAACCGTCCGATTATCTGTTTCTTTTATATGGTATGTCTTAATTAACGAATCCGTTACAATATTCCCATCTATAAATAACCTATCTCAATTATCAATTTACCTCACACAAATATTTTTCTTTTCTTTGCACAATATGACCCAACTGATACAAGATTTCATCATTCAGCACGCCAAGCTTGCAAAGTTGAATGAATCAAATTCATCTTCATTGTAAATGAAGTAATGCTTGAGTACTCTGTCTTGCCTCTTTATTTTAGAAGTCTTAATTAGTACTCCTAAGAGTTTCCAAATTACTATAGACCACTTTTTCTATAATTTGACCGTTGAATTTTTTTTTATCAAAGAATAAGAAAATCAAAAGTTTTCTCTCAATCTCTTTAATTTTTACGATTTACTTTGGTCAATGAATATGACTAATTTTGTGTTTGTATACGTAAATTGATCAGATTTTTTCCTAGCAAAAAAATAAAAATAAAAATTTACCTCTCATGCACATCATATCATCACAGAAGGATGTCCCCAAATAAGGACAAGACATGTTGATAGACAATGATGTCTCATATACTACTCGAATTTTGTCTCTGTGATTCTCACTTCACTACAATTGTTGCAGTTCATAGGAGGGCGTCGCCAAATAAGGAGAAGACATGTTGACAGACAATGATATCCCATATACTAACCGAATTTCGTCTCTGCAATTCTCTCTTTAAAAATGAAAATTAATTGACCAAACAATTTTTATTTTTTTTATATTTTGGATGATGAGAAATTGCAATTGAATGTAATGATTTTTCATGTACAACTATTATTATTACTTTTTTTTTATATTAATATAATTTAATCATGTTCATAGTCAATTTTCGTTACAATTGTCATAAAAAATAATTAAAAAAACACCTAAAACTATTATTATTGTTTTTAAAAAATCAAGACTTATTGCTAATCTTTATACATCAATTACATTAATTACAAATTTCATACTTATTTGAAATCACCGTTATAAGTGCACAAAATCAGTACTTATAATATGAAATTTGTATCATAATAAACTTATTTATTGATTAGCTAATTGTTTTGTTAATTTAATTATAGTAATACATAATTGAAATAATTATTCTAAAAGTCATATTCTTATTTCAATCAATAATTATTTCTAATTATATATAAATCCAATTAAATATCTTCAATTATGGATGATGATGATATATAGTAAATCTAATTAAATATTTGAATATTTATTAGATATTTAAATAATAGAACTATTTGTATACTTATTTCTATATGGATGATCATTTTTCTCTTGCGATTTATATCCATTGGATCTTTTAATTAATTGATTTTGGAATAATATTTATAGCATTAATATTCAGCGTCATTTAGGGAGACGTTATGTTTTGATTAATTGACTAATCAATAAGATATTTAATTGAGGCTATAATTTTTCATACATTACATTTTTTGCATTATATTTAAAGTAGGTTTGTAGCTTATGTGTTTTCTTTATTTAAGTAATATATATATATATATATATAAACAATTAACTTCAATTATTTATTTACATAATTGTTTTATTTTTGTAATATTTTTTATGGCATTAATATTTAACATCACTTAGGGAGACGTTATGTTTTGATTAATTGATTAATGAATAAGATATTTAATTGATGCTACAATTTTGCATACCTTACACTTAAAGTAGGTTTGTAGGTCAGCATTTTCTTTATTTAAGTAATATATATATACACAATTATTTCAATCAATAATTGTTTCTAATTACAAATTCTTGATTCTAAAAATCAGTGTATTACTCAATAATATCAATGAATTGTTTTTTTTTTAAATAAGCTTAATTAAATATCTTCAATTATGGATGATGATGACATATAGTAAGTCAAATTAAATATTTAAATATTTACTAAATATTTAAATAATAGAACTATTTGTATACTTATTTCTATATGGATGATCATTTTTTCTCTTGTGATTTATATCCATTTGATCGTTTTAATTCATTGATTTTGGAATAATATTTATAGCATTAATATTCAGCGTCATTTAGGGAGACATTATGTTTTGATTAATTTACTAATAAATGAGATATTTAATTGAGGCTATAATTTTGCATACATTACATTTTCTGCATTATATTTAAAGTAGGTTCGTAGCTGATGCGTTTTCTTTATTTAAGTAATATATATACATATATATATATAAACAATTAGCTTCAATTATTTATTTACATAATTATTTTATTTTTGTAATATTTTTTATGACATTAATATTTAACATCATTTAGGGAGACATTATGTTTTGATTAATTGATTAATGAATAAGATATTTAATTGATGCTACAATTTTGCATAC
>JAPKLY010000264.1:267026-293349 GCA_026898435.1 Prunella vulgaris
ATTAGCTTCCATTTTCAACTATATAATTGCTTTATTTTTTTTCTTTTTGCAGGAAATTTTGTTTTATTAAAGTATTTTTGAATTTTTTAGAAGGTCAATGATGATATGAATATTGTACCTTTTTCATTAAAACTGCTTCAGGTTTCTAAACAATCTCAAGATGATATACATGTATAAGTACATTGTTACATATTGATATTTTTTTTAGAGTGATCTACCCGATTAAGTTTTCTATCCACTTTTGACATTATGCTTTTTTTTTTTAAATGATGGATGGAGAAAATTTTATTTTAGTTTGAATTGCATTACCACAATCATTCAGTGTAAATATTTGTATGAAATTCAAATATATATCTTATTATATTATAGATGTAATTTTTTTTATATGTTATATCCTTTCTATAGAGTAACTATATGTGGTGTCAACATAAAAAAATTATGGGACCGATTGATATAATGCAATAGCATACGAATGAAGTTAGTATTTATGAATTTATTCTAATCATATGCTTGCTAAAAAAAGTTAATTTGAATCATGGTTTCGTAGAGAATGATGATTCCCAAAAATAAAGAGTAGTCTTTTCTTCCAAATATTATGATTTTAGTTATTTTATTATTTGAGGAATCATTTTTTTATTTAATAATATAATAATTTTATTATTCTTATTTTAAAATTAAAATTGCATTCTTATTTAAAATATATATTTGTATTGTAACTAATAAAATATAATTAATAATATTACAATTATCTATTCATAAAAATAACTCTTCCATAAAAAATCATTATTATTAAACGTTTAATAATATACATAATAACAATAATTGATAATAAATATATTATTAAATAAAATTTCAACATTACATAATTAATTAAAAATAAATTTAAACAAAATTACATTTCAAGTCAATATCAATTATGAAGATGATCATTTTTATATCATTCAAAATTCTCACTTTCATTTCATTCGATCATAATTTATCTTATGTTTAAATATTTGTATGAAATTCAAATATATATTTCATTATATTAGTGATGTAATTTTTTTATATATTATATCTTTCTATAGAGTATAGGCCACAAGATTAACAAGTTTGTACAAATTTTTTTCCAAGCATAATATATATCGCAATTGATTAATTCTCTAATCAACTAATCAGGTAAGGGTGTGTTTACTTTGTGATCAAGAGTTTGGATTAATTTGATTGAATATAAGATAGAGATGATTAATTCTAAAATATTTTTTGTTTATTTATGGGTAGATCTTCTCTGAATAGTTTTTGTATTAGGAATGGAAAGTCTGTATCGACCAAAAGATAGACGTATATTTTACATTTATAATTCTTTTTATTTACCTTTATGTTTTTTTATCTCTAAATTTATTTTATTTTATTTTATTTTTAAGGATATGTCATGTTAGTTACAAAGGAAGATCTTCATAAATATATTTCAAATATCCACATACTGTTAAAGTTTCAATTTTATTTGAAATTCAAGGAGTCTAAGAAGCTTGAGAATATTCTGAGCTTTTATTTACTTTTCTTTTTATTTACTAACTTTTTCATTATTTAACTACTTTTTCTTTTTGCGTTCACTTTTTTTTCATTATTTATTTTTAAAATCTATTAAATTGTTACCGCTGCATTTCCGCAAATATTTTACCAATATATATCACAATTTCCAACTAGAAAGTGAATTTCATTCACCGTTCAATGTGTGATTTTTCCGCTTATAAACATGAAGTTGAGTTGATATTTAATGAGGTATCATGGTTTTAAAATTTTGGTGTTCATTTTAAAAATTATTTTGATGTGAAATCTGAAAAATTGATCTTTTTGGAGGAAGAGAAAGATGTTGAATTCTCTTTTGTATTGTTCAATGGTTTTGATGGTTGTATTAATGAGATTTTTTGTGAACGTTTGCTCAACTTTCCGGTTAACATTTTAGGGTACCATTTTTTAATATATTTTAATTTTATTAATTCATATCCTTTATTTTTTAAGATATTTTTATTTTAATCTTTTGTGTATTAAAATTAGATTTTTAAAAATATTTCAGGCTTAGAAATGTTTCATAGCATTATTCCGGAGTTTGTTGTTCAATTTTCTGATCACATTGTACGTATATCTATTTTATTTTGGTCCACTAACCGTTCAATTTTATTAATCTTTTTATTTTATTGTTAGACAGTTTTAATTTATTAATTTATATTTAAGATCATTCCAAATCTGATGTGACATTATTTGAACATACATTGTCGGAGCAGTTCTTTATTATGACTCCAGTAGAAAGCAACATATATATTTTCACACTTCTCGAGTCTATTATTTGAATTTTAATGTTAGAAAAAGATGATTTTGTGCATTGGAGAACCTGTGTGAAGTTAAATATTTAACTTTATTGTTTGAGGGGATTGAAATATTTTTCGTAAATATTTATATGAATTCCAAATGTGAATTTGGTTCGTCTATTGCGGATGAGGATTATGGTAAATCGACTTTGTAATTTGATTTTGGTTATTTTAATTTTTATATTAATATTGTGATTAAGGAGTAATTTATGTTATGACAAGTTATCTTTGATTCTGTATTCGAGTGTTTGTGTATTTTCTTTAGATATTTTTTTTAGTAACAGTTGCTGAAACTATTTTGTAGGCTAACCCTAAAAATGAAAGATTACTTTTTCCAAATTATCCTCTTAGGAATATTATTCCAGCGATGAGGATGGAGATGAGAATCATTTGATTTTTTTCTAATCTTCATTGTTTTTCTGTAAAGGATCGCCGAAAAATACTTAGGTTGGAGTAAAAGTTCGAAGATTAAGTATTTAATGTTTCAAAACTCTCTTCAGAAGATCATTGATGATGAAATTCCATTAGTAGTCGTTGGTCCTAATGGAACTCCAAAGATTAGGCGGTCTCCTAGAGTTAGTTTCATGGTATATTTTTTCTTGGATCTTAAAGTTTATATTTCATATTTATTTGTGATAAAAGAAATAATTTACCTTATTATTACTGTAATAATTAAATTGTTATGATTATAATTTTTTAAGGTTCTGAAGTACTGCCTTTGCACTTTTTATCATCCGCTTCTGAGGTTGTTAAGAAAATTTAGTGTTTTTTTTTTTTGTAATATAAATTTATATTATTTAATTTCAAGTTTCATATTTGAATTATTAAGATAACTATTATTTCACTTTAAAATTATTATGTTAAAATATCATGGTTATTGAGACATATTATATATATTTAATTGTTATAAATATTTATTTTATATTTTTTACATAATATTTTTTTTTGTAAGTGTAGTGTTTTATTTGTGTAATGAAAGATGTTGCAAGTACGTCTAACAATGAGATACCAAAGTTCGTATGAACTCTTACTGCGTCCGACATAAACAAAAGAAGATTTGGAAGTTAGAATCTAAAATACCTTTTCAAGATATTTATATTAATTATAGTAATAGAAAATTTATATTTTATTTATTTAGCTATTTAAAAAAATTGCAGTCTATACCTGCTAGATTTTGGAAGGCATATATCTAGAAATGCTATGGATTTTATCATGATGTTGAAGTTAAAAACGAAAGAAAAAAATTTGTTTAATTGTTTCTTTCAAAGATGAAGGTCGATAATTTTTGTTGTTAGCTGGTTACAAGAAAATCTTTACTGATATGGATCTTCATGTTGGGTATTTTTTTTGAGATGGAGATTGTTCAATATGAAACTTTTGTCTTTTAGTTATCTGTTAAAAATTTAATTATTATATGATATCCTCTTAGAATGATTATGTTATTTTTTCAGTCAGATGGATGTTAAAAAAAATTGGAGATGACCTTAATATTATGTTACTGTGTGACATTTATTTTTTATATACTCTATTAACGTTATAAATTTTATTTGGTCATTATATGTGTATATAATTATTTCATTACATTTTATTTTTTAAAATGAATTTTATAATTATTTTGAAATGTAAAGCATTAAGAAGTAATATTTTAAAAAAATTGCAAAATAATTATAGTCAATTCTATGTACATTGTCTTTGTTATTATTTAATTTTATGCTAATATTTTTTATTTGTTTAAAGTAATTATATTATATATATATATATATATATATAATATCCTAAATTACTACATAAAACCTACTGCACACATCAAACTTTTGATTCGAAAAAATAAGTATTATATATATGAATATATATTTTTAATTAACATTCTATATATAATTTTACTTTTTCGCTCCTAGATAATCTCCCAAAAATTAAAATTTTTTGTGTAATTCATTTAGGAGATATTTCTCATTTTGATAATTATTCAAACTTAATAACAGACAATCCATCTCTTTACCACCACCTCTCCAATAAATTTAAATCTGCAAATAATTTCAAAGAGAGTGGGAGGAGATTTTTTTTTTTAAATATTAAGAGCTAAGATCATGCTAAAAGAAAATTTTAAAAATTTAATTCGGGGGCCTAAATGAGTTGCCAAATTTTAGAATTTTTTTTGTTAGCATGATTTTACAAGTTGATGTTGCAAAATTTAGTAATATTGTTTGTTAAAAAATAATGGACATGTGCACTTGGACTTTGAGCACGACTTCAATTTTATTTGTTTTATTTTATCCAAACATTCATTGCAGAATTTAAAGAAAGATTTTTTAAAATTACGAGTAATAAATTGGATATATCCCTAATTCAATATAAGGAGATTATTCTCCTCTTGATTAGGCAATTTTTCAAATTTTATCTCTCATATTTATAGTATTGGTTGTTATCTAGGTAACTATTAATTTCAAAACAATATCAATTAGAGTAATAATTTATTACTTCCCTAATTTTAAAATATTGTAGTTTTAAATTTAGGCCTAAGATCACAATATCATTCTCTAAGCCTTCCAATATATCTTTTTTTTCATATTATCCTGCTATATTCATTTGTTTGGGTATGTTGATAGAATTTGTTAATCGTTTTTGTTATGTGGCTAGTTATAACACATTAATCCTATCAAACAATAATCCAAGATTTTGTGTTCTTGGATATAATATGAGGAGGGAGAGTAGAGAGTTTAGAGAGAGAAAGTATTGTAGTGAGGATTGTATTGATTGTGTAAATTGTGAGAATTATCCCCCTGAATAGTACAAGAGAGGTCTTATTTATAGGTGTGCGAGTGTGAGACGGCACCTTACGAGCCTATGTGGCTTCCGGTGTTGACGAGGGTTCCTTACCCTCGTCTTGGTCTCTCATACTGCTTCATTTATCATGCCTCGTCCTACTACTATGCCTTATACTAGATGGGCCTCATTAAAAACCTCGCCATAAACCACCCTTGTGGATAAACCAGACGGAGGGAAAAAGAGCGCGCCATCGGGGTCCTGTTGACCAACAAGCGAGCTCCTAGGCGAGCTCGAAGGTGGATTTCACTAGTTTGGGCGAGCTGTAGGGCGAGCTCTAATGCCTTGTGTGGTTGACCGACGTCGTGCTAAGATGGACCTCGGCGAGGTCTTCCAAGGGGACATGGGGCGAGCTCCATCATGACAGAGGCGAGCCCTTTTGGGCGAGCTCCATCATGACAGAGGCGAGCCCTTTTGGGCGAGCTCCGTCCTTCCACGGATCTGGGTGAGTCTTGGCGATCTGCCAAATCTTCGTAATTATCCTCATGCTAAAGGAGTTAGTTCGTCGGATCAACATTTGCCCCCCAGCTCGCATGCACCATGACCTCGTCACATGTGCAAGCGAGCTGGAAAACTTACAACCCGGCGAACTACCCATGGGTGACCGTCGGGCTAGCAGGCGAACTCGGCCAAGGCGGTTGCTCCTGGCCGGCGTGGTGTGGGAATCCAGGAGTCATGCACGCCTTTTGAGGCCTCGGTTCCCGCCCACCATCATGTCAACTTTCAAATTTCTTGCAAACAGGTCCCTGTACTTCGTGAATATCGCACCTCGCCCCGACGTCTATAAATAGGGGGAAATGGATTCATTTCCTCACTTTCTGCATTTCGAATTCTCAGAGCTTTCCCGGCGATCGACTTTTCTTGTGCTCGATGGATTTTCGAAGGCTCTTCAAGGTAGGATTCGAACTTTCTTCCCTTCTCTTCTGCCTTTTACGTGATTTTTTTCCATTTTTTCGGAATTATTCGGACTTTGGACCGATAATCTCTCGGACTCCCTTGACTTCGGATTATTGGATTTTGGACTGAGAACCTTCTGGACTCCCTTGAGACCATGTCGACACGCTCCTCGAGTAGAACTCTGTCGGACCGGAACCCTGACAAACGGGCAACAATTGAGGATGAGCCACCTCGGGTTTCGTACATGGAGATTGGCTCTAGCTCCGAGTCGACCTCGGCAGCTCGCCAGGTCTCCGGCGAGCTGCGTGGCGAGATGCCTAGCGAGCTGCGTCCTGATCCGGAGGAAGGAGCCTCCAGTTCTGTATACCGCGAGGTGTGGGAGGAAGGTAGCGAGGTCGCCCAAGAGGAAAGAGTTGCCAGTGGCAACGAAGGACCCGAGGAGGTTGATGAGGGTGTTGCCGAGGTCGGTGAGGAGGGTGGCGACCTGGAGGAAGTTACGCTCGAATGGTTCCGCCGTATCGGTTTCCCGGAACCCCAGCTGGTTGAGTACCAGGTTCCCACCCAGGTGGTTCATCCATTCGATTGGAACGAGTATGTCGCCGAATACGCGGCGAGCTTCCCCTGCCCGAGTCGGATACCTCCCGCCGTCCCCGCCGACCTGGAGGAAGTTGCCCCGTCTGAGTACAAAGCTGGCGAGGTGATGAGCCTTATTGATGAATGCGACCTGCCCATCATACGCAGGGAGTATCGCATCCCGCTCGACATCTTCATGTACGCCCCAATGAAGGATGAGCAAGCCGACGCGCCTCCTGAGGGGATGACCGCCTTGAATGTTGATGTCCTAAGGGCCGGGCTTACATTGCCATTACACCCGATCATTGGCCAATATCTCGCTGACAATAACCCGGCCATCACCCAGCTCACTCCGAATGCGTGGAGCAACCTTATCGCCGCCCTGTCTGTTTTTTGGCTGGAGGGCTATGAAAATGCGACGACCTCGGCGGACCTGGGTGAGCTTTTCGCCGTGACCAAGCGGGCGCAGGATGGCGCGGGGTATTACTACCTGAAGGCTCGCCCGGGGGAGAAATTTCTCGGGGACTTGCCAAATAAAGTTCGTGACTGGAAGAAACAATTTTTCTTCATTGGCGGAGACTGGTGAGCTTCCAGCATGTACCATGGATGGGGTGACCGTATTCCTACTCCGGAGGGATACGGGGAAGCCAGCAGTAGGTCGCCTATTTCGGTGTGTGTGGGTTGAATTAGATATACTAATTCTAATTTTCTCTTTTTGTAGTTCCGAAGCGCCACAAATCCAGCAGAGGCAGGCCTAAGGTATCGGCCCAATTCGACGTGGTGCTCGCAATCTGCTATTTGAGAAGTGAGAAGGATAGGCAGGTCGCCCACCTGTGCGAGCACAATTACCTACAGCTCGCCGGGCTCCTTACACTGCCGCACCACCTCGATATTCAAGGTCCCGAGCTCCCAGGTTTAACTCCTTGAAGATCGCCTATGGGGGGTGTAGTTTGCCCATTATGTTGACACTCGTAGTTTTTTGTGCAGGCGATAGCTTCGTCGCCATCCCGATCGCCGAGGTGCCCGAGGCCTACCAAATCGTGAAGGAGCGCTTCGAGATGGGCCCACCTCGCCCCAACAGACTCACCCCACCGTCCGTGCTCGCGCTGGAGGCGAGCAAGGAGGCAGAGCTCGCCTCCAAAAAGGGCGAGGCAGGGGGATCGGGAGCTCAAAAGGAGAAAGCCAAGGCTCCTGAGAAGTCCAAGGCATCGGAGGTCGCTCGGACCGACCGAGGTGGGGGGAGAGCTGTCGCCCCCTCCGAGCGAGGTCGAGGAAAGAAGGGGTCCCAAGGGGGGGACGGATCTCGAGCTGGCGAGGAGGATCCCCCAGCTCGTAAGAGGACTAGGTACACGGGCCTGGTCGACGAGGACTCCGACCGAGTAGAGAGGACCTCGGCGAGGTCCGGGCAGGGGGGATCCACTCAATCCGCTGCCCCGCTCGCGGCCACACCTATTCGGAGCTCGCCACCCTCGCCGTCTCCATTCGGAGTGCAAACCAATGACAACACGATCCTTGGTTGGGACCCCGACCGAGCTCAGTAAGTAGTTCGCCCAACCGACTCACGTTGCTCATTGTTTCTATTTTACTAACATTTTCTATCTGTTTTGGTCTCGCAGTTATGCCCCGATTGCCATTCCAAACCGCCACGAGGCATCGTTGGCCGCCGAGCAGAGTGTCCTTCAGCAGCTTGAGACCGTCCAACGCCGGCTTGCCAGGCTCGAGCAGGAGACGGAGGCGAGGATAAAAGCCAAGGAGGAGGAGCTCGCCGCCCAGCTCGCTCAGGAGGTCGGCAGCCATGGGATCACGAAGAAGGACCTCGCACTGCAGCGGGGTTTGGTGAAGAGCTCCAGCGCTGAGTGTGAGAGGCTGAGGGGCGAGCTGGAGGCGAAGGCTAACGAGATTGCCGAGTTGCGGCATGCCGCTTCCTCCTCGCCAGATCTGGCGGCCGTGAAGGCTGAGGCCTTTGACAAAGGATGCGTCCAATGTTATGCCGAGGTCTTGCGGACTCTCTGGTGGGCTCGAGCTCACAAGGATGATGAGGTAGAGGCCGTTGTGGGCGATTTCAAGGCCTGCCTGGACCGGGTTCCCTTCGCCGATGGCACCGAACTGGACATAGGCGACCTCCCGGAGCTCAGCATACCTCTCGACTTCATGCCCGCGCGATTTCAAGTTATCAAAACGATTTAGGTGCCGGAGCTGGGCATTGTTGAGGAGGAGGTCGCCGGCGAGGAGGAGCAGGTTCCTCTTACTGTTGCACAGCTCCAAGAAGCCTGCGGGGATGCTGTGCTGAACCTCAGTGAGTTCGACACCACCGGGCTTACTGGCAATATAACCACAGAGGCTGAGCTCGCACTCCCATCCAACCCGGTAGCCTCTGGTTCCAGCGAGGTGCCCGCTGATGCCCCTCCTGCTGCTCCAGATGTTTAGGCTTTCTTTTGCTTTCTTAGGCTAGCTTTTTATTTACCAACTTGTGGTAGGTCACCGGGCTGCGGAGCTCGCCCAGAAGGAGCTCCATTTTTGTAGCCTTTGCTTTTTTGTTCAAGTAGATTTAGCTCGCCGGGCACGTGCAGCTCGCCCAGAAGGAACTTTTTTGCAGTTCAAAGATGACCAGCTGGTCGGCCTTTGTGGCCAGCACAGCTACTCATACTTAGGATTTTTTCAAGTATATTTTTGGCTTGAAAATCTCTTAAGTATCTTTTGAATATAAGCCGAGCATTTTTTGTCCAACTCTTTTCCTTTATGTATTTGCGCTTTTACGTTATAATTTTCTAAATAGCTCGTTCTTATTTATGTTTCTGGTACATAATTGTTCGTCTTATTCTACTTTGAGAAGTGAATCATTCATTTTATGTCACTTGCGACTACGAATTGTACCTCTGTTTTGAGAGTGCGTATTCTTCGTCTTACGCCACTTAGGGCTGCGAATCGTTCGTCTTAGACCACTTAGGGCGGCGAACTGCACTTCGATTGTTTCACGTTGGGCCATTGGGTTTCATGAACCTTGCCTTAGACGTTTTTCATCTTTTTCGTGAATTTTTCTAACTTGTGGCAGTAGGTGCTTAGCAACCCTTTAAAAAGGGTACCTTCGCGACCTTGGGTACTTTGGCCTTTGCCTTCGAGCTATTTAATTATAAAGCTTGGGACCTTGGTCCTTGCGCATTGCGAATTTTTGAGCATGTGGGCGCTAGGTTTGGCGAGCTCCCTGGAGCAGTGGGCGACCTGGGGCAGCTCGCCTGGTTGGAGAGCTGCACAGGTCCAAACACTTGGGAATTTTTCTGAATTTTTTCTGACTTTTCATAGCAGTGTAATTTACATCGGTTGCCATCGACATTTCTGATGCAAACCTTCGACTAGTCTATTACAGGATTCTAGTCTATTGGTAGAACTTTTTTAGATGTGCCGAGCTCCAGGTGTATGACGAAGCTTTGCCTTCTGCGTCTTCTAGATCATAGGTACCGTTTGGCCAGGCTGCGGTGACCCGGAATGGTCCTTCCCAGTTTGAACCGAATACACCTGGTGGGGTCATTAATTTTTTTTTTAACACCAGGTCTCCGACCTTGAACTTTCGGTCTCGGACCTGAGAGTTGTAATATTTTTCTGCCCTACGCTTGTAGGTGGCGTTTTTCATTTCTGACGAAGCTCTGGTTTCCTCGATCAGATCCTTCTCTACTGCCAGGGCTTCATCATTCTTTTCTTCATCATACCCCACCACCTTCCAAGTCTTGTTCTGGACTTCTACCGGGACTACGGCTTCAGTCCCGAAGGCTAGGGCAAACGGGGTCTCCCCGGTGCTGGCCCTATAGGAAGTTCTATAACACCACAGGACCTCCGGGAGTTCGTCTGCCCAGCTCCCTTTCTTTTCTTCGAGGCGGAGCTTCAATATATGTTTCAGGATCTTGTTCACCGCCTCTACCTGGCCATTCGACTGGGGATGATATGGAGTTGAGTAGTGCTTCTTGATGTTCCATGAATTGCAGAAGTCTCTCAACTTTTGTCCGTCGAACTGCCTTCCATTGTCCGTGATGATCGACTGCGGGAGCCCAAATCTGCAGATCAGGTTTTTCCAAATGAAGCCGATCATCCTTTCTTGGGTTATTGTTGTGAGAGCTTCGGCCTCAGCCCACTTAGTGTAGTAGTCTACTGCTACGACCGCAAACTTTACACCGCCTCTACCAGGTGGAAATGAGCCGATCAAGTCGATACCCCATTTCGCGAAAGGCCATGGGCTGAAAACCGACTTAAGCTGGTTGGCTGGGGAGTGGATGTTAGGTGCGAAAAGTTGGCACTTTCGGCACCTTCGAGCGAAGCTGATGGCTAATTTGCGAAGAGTGGGTCAGTAGTAGCCCTGCCTGATCGTCTTGTATGCCAATGCTTGCCCCCCAGCGTGACTCCCACAAATTGCTTCATGAATTTCTTCTAACACTTCGGACCCCTGTCTCCTAGTTAGGCATTTGAGTAGGGGTAG
Organism: Prunella vulgaris; assembly: GCA_026898435.1. NCBI lineage: Eukaryota > Viridiplantae > Streptophyta > Magnoliopsida > Lamiales > Lamiaceae > Prunella > Prunella vulgaris. The sequence continues at coordinate 278,133 of JAPKLY010000264.1, forward strand.
AGAGAATCCGCGTTTGTAGAGTTGGCCATCAGGCAGCGTATATCTGGCAGCTTGCTTTACTAACCGGCTAGCTTCCCAGGTGTCCACAGAGGTTGTTTCGTCTGTTAAGTATTTTTGGATTGGAGTGCACCAATCTTCACCACCTTCACTGTCCTCCTGCCCCCCGCTCGAGGTTTGATTTATCTTGTAATCGGACGTCGAGGGGTTTTTTAGTGTGGTGATCACAACCTCCGTGAATTCGGCTTCGCCGTTGCTAGTAGCTAGCCGGGCTAGAGCATCTGCTTGTGTGTTTTCTAGCCGCGGTATCTGATTGATGTAAACCTGCGTAAACATCGAGATCAGATGCGCGGCTATCTTCTGGTAAGTCATCATCTGCTGGTCTTTTGCCTCATATTCCCCCCGGACTTGGGATATTATTAGCTGGGAATCTCCGAAAACTTGAAGATTGGTTGCCCCCACAGCTAATGATAGCCTAAGTCCCGCTATTAGTGCTTCATATTCCGCCTCGTTGTTGGTTGCTCGAAAGTCGAACCGGATTGCGGAGGTGAAGACTAGTCTGTCTGGGCTGATCAGGACCACGCCGGCGCCTGCTGCCATGCTGGTTGATGATCCGTCTACATAGAGATGCCAAGGAGCTATACGCCCCTCATCGGATCTTGTGGGAAAGTTAGCTCGACGATGAAGTCGGCAAGTGCTTGTCCCTTGATCGCTGTTTGGGTTGCGTAGGTTATACCGTATTGGCTGATCTCCAGTGACCATTTCAGCAGGCGTCCGGTGGTGTCTGGGCGCTGTAGTATTTGGCGCAGTGGGAACGTTGTCAACACCTCTACTGGGTGGTCAAAGAAGTAAGACCTCAATTTTCTAGCACTCATCACCAGTGCATAAGCCAGCTTCTCTGTTGGGGTGTACCGCAACTCAGCTTCGTGTAGTACTTGGCTTACGTAGTACACTGGTAGGTGTGTTTTCGCCTCTTCTCGGACCAGGACGGAGCTGATGGCCACCTCCGACGCAGCCAGGTAGAGGTATAGCTTTTCTCCATGTATCGGCTTTGACAGGACCTGTGTATCTGCCAGGTATGTTTTGATGTCCTCAAAGGCTCATTGGCATTCATTTGTCCAAACGAAGGGGTTTTTTAGGTGGAGCCTGTTGGCTTTGGCCGCCTCTTTGTATCTTCGTGTGTTTGCCTTAATTGCCTCGAAGAACGGACAATTTTGGTCGCCGGACCTGGAGATGAATCTGTTCAGGGCTGCCATGCACCCAGTCAGCCTTTGGATTTTTTGGACAGAATCGGGTATACCCATCTCGATTATGCATTGAACCTGTGTTGGGTTGACCTCAATTCCACGCTGGCTAACTAGGTACCCCAGGAATTTTCCGGAGTGTACACCTAAGCTGGTCTTTTTGGGGTTCAACTTCATGTTGTAGTGGCGCAGTATGTCGAAGGTCTGTTTTAGGTGGTCCAAGTGGTCCTCCTTTCTCAGACTCTTGACAACTATGTCATCTACGTACACCTCCATGGATTCGCCAATGTGTTGGTCAAACATTTTGTTCACCAATCTTTGGTAGGTAGCTCCGGCGTTGATGAGCCCGAACGGCATCCTTTCCCAGTAATACATGTTCTTGTTGGTGTAGAACGTCGTATATTTCTGGTCATCTGGGTGTAGAGCTCTCTGGTGATAGCCCGCAAAAGCATCCATGAATGTCATCATCTCATGGCCTGCGGTGCTGTCCACCAGCTGGTCAATGTGAGGTAGTGGGAAGTTGTCCTTCGGGCATGCTTTGTTCAGGTCCGTGAAGTCAATGCAGAGTCTCCACGTCCCATTGTGTTTCTTCACCAGGACGAGGTTCGCGACCCACTGCGGACACAAAGCTTCCTTGATGAGCTTGTTGTCTAACAACTTCTCCACCTCAACCGGTAGAGTTGCGTACTTGTCTGGTCCATACTTCCTCCGTTTTTGGCGTACGGGCCTCCTCGTCGGATCTATGTTAAGTCTGTGGCAAGCATGTTCCAACGGGATCCCCGTCATGTCTTTGTGGGACCAGGCAAACACGTCCAGGTTGGTCATTAAGAACAGCTCCATCCTCGATCGGTACGGTTCAGGTAACTCAGAACCGATGAAAAGTTCTAAGTCCCTTTCTGGGTCCACCGGGAGTGTCGTCAACTCTTCCATGGGGGTGGCTTTTCTCTTTTTACTTTTCCATCTCGGGTCGCTGATGAACTCGTCCCACTCCTCTTGTGACATCTGCGCAGGCTCGTGGCCTATGCACGGTTCGAGGTCATCGGGTTGGCTTTCAGCTTGGGTGGGCTCATCGGCTGTGAGCACCCCCGGTGGTTTGTCAACTTGGGATGGTGCGGTGACTTGGGGAGTTGGGTCAACGTCCATTGGTGTTGGTTCTTGACCTCCCGCTGGTCCCCCATCTTGGGCTTCATTAACCACCTCCATGGGAGCAGGTTGCTGCTCCTGCGCAGGTGCTGATCCCTGTGCAGGTCTCAACACTTGGGTTTCTTCCAAGTCCTCCATTGGTGTCGGCTGTGTGTCTTGCACAGGTCCCGTGCTTTGATTGATTTCTGACAAATCACCTGCCTCCATCATCTCAGTTTCGACCGAGATGACGTCTAGGATGTTTGGCTCGTCTGCAGGAATATGTACGCCCTCCTCAAGGACTTGGACTCGTGTCACCGCTTTTTTGACCTGACCATCTTTCATTTGGAGTAAACACTCTCGGGCCTTTTTCTGGTCACCTTTTATAGTTCCGACACCTTTTGGGGTTGGGAATTTCAAACAGTAGTAGTAGGTCGAACACGCCACTTTGAATTCATTAATAAATGGGCGGCCAAGGAACCCGTTGTAGGAGGACTGCTGGTCGACAACAAGGAAATCTATGAGCCTAGTCAATCTCTTTTCGGGGTCCTCAGCCGATACAAGCTGGATGCTCAACCTAACACTACCTAGGGGGACGGTCACAGCTTCTCCGAACCCCACTATCCTAGCATTGCTAGGTTCCAGATACGACTCAAAATCACCTAAGGCATCCAAGATGGATTTGAAGAGAATGTTGGTGAATGCGTCGGTGTCCACAAGTAGCCTGTGAACTCGGACGTTCATGATGTTGGCGGTTATCACCAACGAGTCGTTGTGGGCCATCAGTACCCCCTCCAGGTCCGCCGAGGAAAATGTCAGCTCGTCAGTAAGCTGTGAAACGGATCTGGGGCCGGAGCTGCCTTCCTGGACTTGGTTTATGGCCCGGATTTCGACCTTCCTCTTTCTCTTGGATATGGAGGATCCCCCGTCCTGGAAACCTCCGGCAGCTCTGATTTCCTCCTCGAGAACTAGGAGCTCTCGGGTGGGCTCCAAGTTTTGCTGAGGCTGGGGAGGTGCCCTTCGTCTGTTGTGGGGACCAGGTTGGTCTGCTTCCTCCTCTTCATCATCGGAGGTAGCCTTCCTTTCGAACCTTGGCCTCTTAACTGGGGCCTTCTTCACGAACTCGGCCAATTTCCCCTCCTCGTAAAATTTCCAGAGTTGCTTGAGGAGGTCTCGGCATTCACTGGTGAAGTGGCCGATAGCCTGATGGTAGGCACAGAATTTGCTGGGGTTGAGCTTCGTGCGGTCCTGGCGGATCCGCCTTGGCTCTTCCAGCATGGCCTTGCCCTTGACGGCAGTGAAGACGTGGTCAACGGAGACAGTGAGGACCTGATTGAGCTTTTCTTTGAGCTCATCTCCTTCGCCAAAGGCTTTTAAGTTCAGGGGAGCTTTGTAGGTGCCCCCGGACTTCTTCCCGTAGGGCTTCCTTTCTTCGTGGGCACTAACTTCTTTCAGTAGTGCCTCCTGCATAGCTACGAACACCCCTGCCTTGTGGCGGAATTCGATGTAAGTGTTGGGACATGCGAGGTGCATCTCCTTCCAGAGGTCGGTGCCCCTTTTGAGCCCGGCCATCACTGCGATGACCTTGGTGTCCTCACTCACCGGCTCGTCTTCCAGCAGCATTTTGTCGAACCTTTCCAGGTACTGCTGGTCGGTCTCGCTCTCGCCTTGATGGATGTTGGCGAGTCGGTGCTTCTGGGTAAGGTAGGATCCGAACCCAGAGAAATGGGCCAGGAACTCCCGCGAGAGTTGGCCAAATGAGCAGATTGACCCCGGGGCGAGTGAAGAGAACCAGCGGTGAGCTCGATCCCCTAGGGTCAGCGGGAAGTTTCAGCACTGGGTGGAGTCGGTGGCGCCGACCAAAATCATGAAGTCCGCGTACTTGGCCAGGTGGACTTTCGGGTCCGATTCGCCTTCGTATGCGGACATCACCGGGAACTGAATTTTCTTCTGGACCGGTGCGCGGAGGATGGCAGGTGCCAATGGAGATGTGGGGAGAGTCGTGGCGTCAGGTCCGCCAGACTTGGCTGCTACTTGTGGTTGTAGTATTTCAACAGCCCTTTTCAGTGAGGCCAGCTCGTCATCCCGGGTCACCTCCGGCGGAGGCTGCTCAAAGGTCGTGCGTCTTGCGGACTCACGTCCCCGAAGTGCCTCACTCTGGGGTGACCTCTCAGTGGCGGGCTGGAATTGGCGTCCGCCGTGGGGGCCTAGCCTGTCCGTGGCGGGCCTCCTCAGCCTTTCGTGGGCTGATCTGCGTGGCTGCTGGTCGGAGTCCCCGTGGGATGCAGCTGGGGCCGTCGTCCGCTCATTTTCCCCGTATCTCGGGCCCAGGCGGCCTTGGAGGACTTCCCTCCTTTGTGATTGGTGGGTGCCAGATGCCCCGGTGTAAGCCGACTCCCTTCCGGTGTAAGGAGCGGGATCCTCCTCCACCATCTTGGCCTTGCCAGTCTTCTCCCTGCGCTGGCGAGCTTGTGCCGAGCTTGCCTCCTGCTCGGTAGGGAGTATGTTGTAGTCCCCTCTGGTCTGGGTGCCCTGAGTGGGCCTGGTCTGCTCCCAGGCTTCGGCAGCTGGAGCTCGCCTGGGTACTAGGGCGAGCTCGTCCTGCTGTCGCTGCTGCAACCTCTGTAAGGTCGCAATGGTGCGTTGGAGCTCGTCAGGGTTGCTGGCCAGGTCCCTCAGGGCGAGAGTCAAGTCTTCCTGGGTCATCGCAACTCGCGGAGCTGCGGTGCTCTTCTGGGGAGGTGGTTGTGATGTTTCCACCACCTGGCGTGAGGTCTCCACCTCGGCCTGGTTTTGATCACCCCCTTTAGACCTTCCCGCAGCTGCGGAGGTCTGTCCCTTAGTGGCTCGAGTGTTAGCCATTTTTGGGTTTCGGAGGGGGTAGCTTGTTGAAGGTCGCCGAGGTGGAGGGAGGTCGCCGGGGTGGTGGAGGTCGCCGGAGTAGTGGTCGTCCAGCTTAGGTGGAGCTGTGCAAGTTTTCGTCTAGCCTCGCGTGTGACGAATTATCTGAAATTCGGTTTATTCGTGTGCACGCGCGCGTTTGAAAACTTATCCCGGGTAGATTTTGTAAAATTTGAAAATTCAGGTTTTTGTCCGGAAATCTGGGTTCTTCGTTCAAGGGATGAAGATGTATGTGTATCTTCAAGTGTTCTTGAGTTTTATCAAGAACACCTTCAAATCTTCAAATCTTCAACAAACCCTAATTTTTTGTTCTTGAAAATTTTTAATTTTCAGGTTCGAGCCCTCCTTCTAGCACCAAATTGTTGATAGAATTTGTTAATCGTGTTTGTTATGTGGCTAGTTATAACACATTAATCCTATCAAACAATAATCCAAGATTTTGTGTTCTTGGATATAATATGAGGAGGGAGAGTAGAGAGTTTAGAGAGAGAAAGTATTGTAGTGAGGATTGTATTGATTGTGTAAATTGTGAGAATTATCCCCCTGAATAGTACAAGAGAGGTCTTATTTATAGGTGTGCGAGTGTGAGACGGCACCTTACGAGCCTATGTGGCTTCCGGTGTTGACGAGGGTTCTTTACCCTCGTCTTGGTCTCTCACACTACTTCCTTTATCATACCTCGTCCTACTACTATGCCTTATACTAGATGGGCCTCATTAAAAACCTCGCCGTAAACCACCCTTGTGGATAAACCTGGCGGAGGGAAAAAGAGCGCGCCATCGGGGTCCTGTTGACCAACAAGCGAGCTCGAAGGTGGATTTCACTAGTTTGGACGAGTTGTAGGGCGAGCTCTAATGCCTCGTGTGGTTGACCGACGTCGTGCTAAGATGGACCTCGGCGAGGTCTTCCAAGGGGACATGGGGCGAGCTCCATCATGACAGAGGCGAGCCCTTTTGGGCGAGCTCCGCCCTTCCACGGATCTGGGTGAGTCTTGGCGATCTGCCAAATCTTCGTAATTATCCTCATGCTGAAGGAGTTAGTTCGTCGGATCAACAGGGTAGTTATTATGTTTTTGTAAATAATTCTTTTAATGCATGTGATACTCAATTTGTTTAAAAAAATCTTCACTTTGAGTTTGTGTAGAAATTAAAGATTTCTATTGACACACAAAATCTATCTTTCTTTTCAAAATTTATAGATTAATTAATTACATACTCATTTATATTTTATATTCAATATATATATGTTGTAGAGAATGGAGTCAAAAATTGTCTCTATCAATAATATTAATCCAATAAAGGATACTTGGACTTTACAAATTAAGATCATACGTTCTTGGATGGTGTACTAAAGAATCAAAAGAGTAAAATTACTACAAGTTGATTCTAATTGATGAGAATGTAGTCAATTTTATTTTAATAACATTTTCATTAATGCAATATTTGTAGGATAGCAAGATCAAGACTACTGTTCCGAGAACCTTATCAAAAAGTTTAAGAATATGATTAAAGAGATGCAAACTTATATAACATCAAATTTTGGTATATGTTAAAATATGTGAAAAACTCATACCACACTGCACCTTAATAAGCTTAACATCTTTTTTCATACTAATATTTAGAGTTGTCCTCCATTTGACTTCACCAAATTATTTCTTTCGATGAAATAAAAGTTCAGACAAAAGAAGAAGAAGAAGATAAGATCCTTCGAGGTTTGATATATTAGTTAAATATTATTTAATTTTCTTATTTGGTTATTTATTTATTTATTTCATGTTTGAGTCAATTTATTTAATTTTGTTTAGAAGATATAATTGGATTATTGTGTTTATTGATGAAGTTGAAATTGTTGAAGTGAATGAAAGGTTAGATGGAAAATTATTTTTTTCGTCCGGTAACTGTATCTCTTTTTTATTTTCGTTCTGCTAACTTTTAAAATTTAATTTTAATCCTATAAATTAAATATTCTCTTTGTTCCAGCCGACTTTTAAATTTTAGTTTTAGTCCTATAAGTTTATCACTTTTTCATTTTAGTCTGTAACTTTACCTTTTTTTTAGTCCTATAATAGTTAGTGGACTATAAGACCAAAATAAAAAAAAATGTAAGCTATAGAATTAAAATCAATAATTGAAAGTCAGCATGACAAAAATAAAAAAAGAGGTAAAGTTACATGAATAAGATCAAAATTTGAAAGTTAGTATCAAAAAAATTAAAATTATGTAAAGTTATAGTACAAAAAAATTCCTAAAATAAAATATATTTCTTAATTATCAACTATTATTTAAATTAAAAAAATATGTATAATTAGCTTCCGTGCAACGCACGGGCACGGGCAGACACAACACTAGTAATCTTAATAATGAAACATAAATACTCTATCCTCCAAACGATGCTATCTTTAAAAAAAATAAAGAAGAAAAAACCGGAATTGATACCCTGTGATAAACGGAATAGATTCCCTACGACGCTCAGTTTTTTTTTTTTTTTTTTTTTTGTCCATAGGTAAATCTTTCAATATAAACCAACCCTTTTTCTTTTTAATAAATAAAATTTAATCAATAAAATAATCTTGCATTACACATCTCAAAAATCTTTTTCTACTTATATTTAACTCACGCAAACCCCGATCCAATCAAATTCATTTAAAAAGGACTTGGATTAAATTTAAAAGTAAAATGATAATGAAATTATTAATAATTACTCTAATCTCGTTCATATATAATAAATAATATCAAGCACATTCTAATTTTCTACCTCATTACCTGTTCTTTAGCAATATTAATTGATTAAATAGAGTTTTAACTCACAGCACATAATCAATATGCATTATAAGATTGTTCTTTAACAATATTAATTGATTAAATAGAGTTTTAACTAACAGCACATAATCAATATGCATTATAAGATTAAAATCCAAATGGAACTACAGCAAGGGAAACTGGGAAAGATGACGAGAGGATAAATTATCAATCACCAAAGTCAAACCTGTTATAATTGGTCATGATTTAAATATTGACGTAGAATTTAGAATTTAATAATTTCAGTTCAATAAGTCGGAACCCAATTCAGAAATTTTTCACACAGATAACTTATTAATATTGTGTGGGCTGTGATTTAAAATCTGATCAATCAAGCCATTTCAGAAAGTAAAACAATCATCACGCCAAGATCATTAAAGATAAATAGAGCAGCATATATTTAACGTAATATAACCGGCAACATATCAAACAAGAAAGAGTTGTAATCCCATGCGTCAACTAATTCTCACCCTTCTGACACAAGACAATGAACTTAGCCAACACATTCTTAATAGTCAGCGAACTGCTGTTTTTTCAATCTTTATTAATTAATACTAGGAACCATATCCATATGCAGATCACATGCTTTTACCCCATAGCGTACTTCTGGGTCCAGGATCGAGCAGTGGTCTCATACTTGGCTCTATCGGTCTTGTACATGTGAGCAATCTCGGGAACAAGAGGATCATCTGGATTCGGGTCAGTCAACAAAGAACATATGGAGAGCAGCACCTGCAGACAAACATACATTGGAATGGATTCTCCACAAAGAAAGCATGATCTCAAACAAGAGTAAAATAACAATGTTCTGACAATACCACAATGCTAAAAATTACTAGTCTGAAGTTCTGATGCATATCACCTTCACTTTTTTTTACAAAGGAGATGCTTGGTTTAAGGTTTTCAATTAAATTGGTAATGAAAAACTCATTTACTCTACGCCCCATAATGAAAGTGTGGTTTCCAATTACCAATTGTGATTACATTATTAGTGTTGTGAATTGATCTAACTTTGGGATACAAGATAAAAAAATGATTCCTGGCCGAGGAATAATATAATGATTGAAGAGAAATAATTATAGGAGGGATGGTTAATCAAAATGGGCAATTAATAACATATTTGGAGCTTCACTATCCCCATAAGTATGATGAAGGTGAATTGAGTTTTTTTTTTCTTCCCTATTAACCATCTCAATTGTCGCATGTTCATTCTCATTCCCATTGGGAAATTTTGAACGCCCCCTTTTAAAGTTTCACCATAAACCAACATTTTTATACCTTCATTAACATTAATTAAAGTCACAAGAGCTGATTGGGTTACATAAGAGACACTCTTGCAAGATTTTTACATATTTAGACAATTCTTATGTTAGTTTAATTATCTAGACTTGAAAGACAAGTTCTAATCAGATGGTAGACAGTATAAGGCCTGGCCTATCAACAGGAACAAGCAAAATGCAACCAGAATCTAGGGTCTAAAAACAAGTATACCTTTGATATTGTCAAGGCAGGGCTCCACTGTTCTTTGAGGATATCCAGACAAATACTGCCATTGCTGTTGATATTTGGATGAAAAACCTTGGTTTTGAAAGATACCTGCTCAATCCGCAAGACAGGATGAAAGATGAGTTCAGTTATATTAGGCACTCGATTTCCTTAAATATCATGATTGCTGGTGAAGCACAAAATCTTGCATATGTAATACCCACATATTTATTATCCTATATAATGATGGAGCCAAGAGTAAAAAGTGCTTATTCCATTTTGATATCTATGCGATTCTCAAGTCAAAGCATATAAATGTGGTTTGTAATCTCAAAACCATAAAAAATGATCCCACAACTAAAATGTCAACATTAACAATATGCATGACAATCTTGAACAAAATTAAAGGTTCTGTTACCCTTCAACCCGTCAAATTTGCTGATATGTGTAAAACAAGAATCAATAAAGGTTGAACCAAGTCTTGTAATAAGTTTGCATATCAGTGGGAAACACAAACTCATTGCCATTAAAGGGGGAAAAAAACCACACTACAAGGTAATAAAACATTACCTTAGGTGGCTTGAATGGATAATCAGGTGGGAAATGAATAGTCACAAGAAATACTCCACCAGCAAAAGGGCTGTCAGAAGGACCCATAATTGTTGCTTGCCAATGGAACATATCTTCACCCACAGGCCCTGTATTAAGAAATGGACTTTATGTTGAGAAAACAAAAATAGAGCCTTCAAAAACAGACAATTGTAATATTATTAAAGAATCCAACCATCAATTCAGTTAACAGTGTTCTTGCAGATAATATGAGTGCAAGTCTCTTGTCGGACAAGGAAAATGAAAAATGAAAACATGAACACAATTGTCCCATTAACACAGTTCTAACTCAAGCAACACAATAATATATTATCTCATCTAAGATAATATTGCTGTTTCAGTAGATCATGGCAGAAAGACCATCCCACAATGAAAAAATAATAAAGGCTACAGCATACAGAAAGCACAGAAACAGACCAGCACTGCACGATACTGGAGGATCTTTTTGCAAGTCTTTCAATTCCTTCTGAATTCGCTTGGAAGCCATCCCTTTTCTTCCTGCAGTTGAAACGCTCGAGCTTTACTAAGATGAGATAATATTTAAAAACTATCAATTAGGGTGTAGAATAAACAAAAGTTCATGGTCAGTTGCAATCAACAGCCTGTTCTAGAGATTTAATAGTTCACACGTCAGACCATATTCAACAAGGTATGAGAGTAAACCCAGACAAAAAAAATTGTAACATTTTCGACATATACAGCTGTTTTTTGCCAATGTAGAATTGATACAAGCACAGCTGTCCTTGTCCAAAATAAATAACTAACAAAAGAAAAGGTATTTAGAGCCAGCCGCATGTTTGTATTTGTACCTTCAGTTACTATCTGGATGAAACCAAATTGACCTCACAACGAAACAGAAATAGAACCCAAGTTTCTTTTATCTAGGTTAAAATCAAAATTACAGTGACTGTTTGTCAATGTACAGTTTTATACAAGCAAAATTGCCTATTTTAAAGAACGAATAATTGTTAGAGATTACTAATTGTACATAAAGAGCCAATGCAGATCTTAGTGGCAGATACTCATAAATCCCTTGCACCCAACGGAGAACCTATGTGTTTTAGGTTAAAAACTAAGGGATCGACGTATAGCCCAAAAACAACCGCAAAAAGGCAAAATTCTTAAATCTATGAATGCATCACGAAGGTAAAGAGGCCGAATCAATTCAAATAAAACCCTACCAAAATCAATTTCACAAACGGGAAATCAAAAAACGAGCCGCCATGGTCCCTGGCCCTATAAATCAAATAATTAACAAAGGAATACCAACGCGCTATTCTTACACACATATGTACACAAATACACAAACAGACCGAACAATTCGAAACAAAAAAAGACGGCCATCGCGTAACCCTAGAAATCAAGCCACAGAACAACCGATCGATTCCGAATCAAAAAAACATGCATAAATACCAATCCACCAATCGACAAAAACAGACAGCCAAAAACCTAGAGAGATAAAGTGAGTTGCAAACCTACAGGGAGCAAGCAAGAGAGAGGAGGGTTGAAACGGGGAGAGAGAAAGGGAGAGATTTTAGGTGTGAGAATTGAGGGGTGTAGGCTCAAAAGGACGAATATATATGATTGGTGCTTTAATTTTCGGCTTTGGTACTGAAAAAATATGATGCGGCGGAGTGTATATAAATAGTCACCGCGTGTCATCTTAGTTGGCGGTGGAGAGGGCTTCCTGCCATGCAAGCGTGCCCTAAATAATCGTCATTAATCTTTAATTTTTATACTTTATAGAAGATTATAAATAATTAATTTCAATGAACAAAATTATAAGTGATATATATTAAAATATTGGAAGATGGGTAAAGTCAACATTAGTTATTTATTTAAGCATAAATTAAGGGCAGAGGAGATGGATTTAAGGGATGAGAAAATGCAAGGAAAAAAAAAAGGTGTGAACTCAATATAAAATAAGAAAAGATATTTAATATCAATGTTTCGTAGGATGTATTATAAATATTATGAATTGTAATAATTTATTTAATAGAAAAAAATACATATAAAAAATTAAAAATATCAACAACCACCATCTTCATCATCTCGTAAGAACCAGTCAACAACTACTCCCAATATTGCCGAAATTAATTGAACGGTAATCAAAGTCGCATTGAAGCCCACAACTACTATTGTTGGAATCTATGGTCATCCCACATGAAAATTAACACTGGAACTGAAAAACTGGACTAGAAAATTCAAATCGGCGAACTGAAAAATTGAACCAATCGATGGCGGTAAGCTTCGACAGTGAGGCTCTGGTTTTGTAATTCGATTCCAGCAACGAGGCTTTGGTTTTGGGTTGCTTCCTGTCGAATACTCCAAGAATAAGTCTAAGCATGTTGGTCACATGAACACTTTGGAAAGAGTTTCACAAATCTAGAATGAGGAGTTAAATAGACTTGTATCCCTCTAAAACAAAATCTTTAAAAATCTGGCTAAGTTTGAAAATCGAATCAGAAGACTTGAGGTCTTTTGATTTTTCAAAAGTAACTGATGAAAATCAGTTGAGGGCGCAGTGTGAAGATAGTATTTTGCGGAAACGTTTTCATTAGAAACCTTTTATAAAACCACGTTCAAGAGCAAGTAAAGTAGATAATAGCAAAGATAAAGAGCAAAAGGAGACAAAAGAATTTATAGTGATTCAGACAATTGTCCTACATCCATCCTCTTCCAACCAACGTGGTTGAAATGACTATCTACTCACTTACAAATTGTGAGTTTTCTACTCTTTTGTTACAATTGCTTAGTTAATCCACATACTAGATGACTAGCTCATTTTGACTTCTACAAAGTCCTTAACATAATGTATAATATTGTGAGTGCGAAAGAATTTCAATAGAGTTCCTATTTGTTTTATGCTCGTATGAACTTGTTATGAATTCTATCCTTCACTCTCCTATTTATAAGGTTCAAACTAGTTATTGGAGGACTGAATTTGAGCTCTTATAAATCCTCAATGAATCAATCGGGGAGATTGATTTAGTGTTTGACTTGATTTGATTGCCTCATTTCTTTCTTGAGGTAGATATGATTTTCTTGAATCTATCCAATCTTGAGTCAACATTCCCATGATCTTTTTACACGTGTACACCATCAAAAATAGTATTAGCAAGTCTTTTGATAGATCTGAGAGCATCAACAGGCTTATCCCTCATCAGTAGGTCTTCGAATTTTGAACCTATGTTCAGATGACTTCTCCTAAATCATCTAAACTGGTCTTTATCCTTCCTTGGTCTTCTAATTTTGACCAGGTCATCTGAAGTGACCTCTTCTTATCCGGACATGACTCTTCTGATGTAGTATGTCTTCTTCTAATCACTTATGATGGAGTTGGCGGATTAGGCAAGTCGCGGCCTTTTTTCAAGGGTTTTCTTCACAAACTTTGATAACTTTCCATCTTTATCGAATTTCCATAGTTGTCGCAATAAGTCTCGACAATCACTAGTGTTGTATCCTATATTCTAATGATATGCACAGAACTTGTTGGAATTCATCTTATTCCTCGCTATTTTCAAACTTGCATGTTAAACGGCACCTTCATGTGTTCATGAAAGTATTCAAGAACATTCCTTGAATCTTTCAATTTTTCTTCAAACCGGAGGTTCGAACCCTTATTCTAGCCCAAATTATTGATAATCTTTAATAGCATGTGGATTATGTAGCTAAATATGATGAGGTTATCGAACAATAACTTGAAATAGAAGTTAAGATGATAAGTTAGTAGGTCATCATGGTAAACGAGTAGCACGTTGTTGGAATTGTGAAAATTCGAAATCCTTTATTACGAGATCAAGGTTACATATATAGAAATGTACAAGCATGAGGTAGGACCTAGTTGTGCCACCCTTGCCTATTATGTGACATATGTCAACTTTGATAACCATAACAATTTCCTTTAGAATGAAGTAGCTTCCATTCTTGACATTTGCTCAATATGGGTGATCAACATAAGGAGATGTGAGCTGCCTTGGTTGTTGGGTGAGCAGAAGTACTTTAGGGGCGAGCAAGACCTTGTATGTGGCGAGAAGACATAATGTTGGTTGCGATGTTGGGTAACATCGGGCTCAACATTGGGTGAACAGCTTGCGCTAAGGGAGAACAACATTCATTTGGGCGAGCAACTGCAGTACCAAAGTTTCTCGCCCCTTCTTGCACTCTTTAAGGGGTTGCCAGCCTATGTTTTCTTCTATTAACAAAGTATAATTAGCCTCGTTAATCCTCACGACGATAACCTGATTGATATTCTCCTTAAGCGTACATGTTACTTGCTTATATCAACAATGTTGTAGGCTCGAAGTATTTCGAAGGTTTGCGCTAAGTGTTAAAGATGATTTTCCTTCCATATACTCTTCACGACAATATTATTTGCATAGACTTCAATTGTATACACATATGCTCATAGAACATTTTATTCACCAACCGCTGATAAGTTGCTCCTACATTGATCAATCCAAACGGCATCTTGTTCCAACATTACGTATTTTTGTTGGTGTAAAATGATGTATCCTCTTAATCATTGTTGTGCATGGCTAATAATATCCTGCAAAGGCATCCATAAATATCATCAACTCGTGATTTGTTGTATTGTTCACCAATTGATCGATATAAGATAGTGGAAAATTATCATTTGGACATGCAACATTAAGGCTATGAAGTCAATATATAGTCTTCATTTCTCATTAGGCTTATGAAAGAGCACTGGGGATCATGATTGGTCCATCTAGGTTGAGTTCATCTTCAACTTCCATCGGTTCGTATTCCAGGGAGGGTTCAACATTGTTAGACTTTAAAATTTTAAATTCTAATAATTCTTTAGAATGAGAAAAGATTTGACTAAGTCGTGTTTTTTAAATGAGATATATTTTAGATATTTTAGGAGGAGTTAGAAGAAGTGGACTTGGTCATTTCTATCATCACACGATCAACACAAAAGAAGTGGAGAACATTACTTGAAGTGTGAAAGTTGAGAACTTGACATGAACGGTGGGATATTTTGAGAGTCTATTGTTGATAGGCGAACTAAAGCAAACTACTGATAAAGAATTACGAGAA
>JAPKLY010000264.1:293359-323289 GCA_026898435.1 Prunella vulgaris
AGTGCACACCTCCAGAGCACACCTCCAAGCTCGCCTTCCAGAGCTCGCCCCCTAGCTCGCCCAAGAGCTAGCCTTGTAGCCTACTAGATCCCGATGGTTGTACTATTTTTCCCTCCGTCCGGTTTATCCACAAGGGTGGTTTACGGCGAGGTTTTTAATGAGGCCCATCTAGTCTAAGGCATAGTAGTAGGACGAGGCACAACATAGGTAGCAGTGTAAGGGACCAGGACGAGGGTTACGGACCCTCGTCAACACCGGAAGCCATATAGGCTCGTAAGGTGCCGTCTCACACTCGCACACCTATAAATAAGGCCTCTCTTGTACTATTCACACAATTCTTACAATTCTGAAAATAAATACAACTCCCATTACAATATTTCTCTCTCTACTCTCCCTCCTCATATTACATCCAAGAACATAAAATCTTGGATTATTGTTTGATAGAATTAATGTGTTGAAAAGCCACATAAACAAACACCGTTAATAAATTCTGTCAACATCTATAAAAGAGCCAATGAGATCATTGAAGAATAAACACAACGAGATTGAAAAAGAGATAAATAATATTCGCTGTTTAACTGAGTATTGATCACAACTTAGAGAAATTCATTCGTTGCTCTTTTGTTACTCAGTTTGTTTTAATGTCCTTACACTAAATTTTTTTTATATTTAAAGGACTCATTGTAATTCACATTCAAATTGTGAATAATTTTTGTCCTGAGGCATTCACAAGTTATTTCATATAACTTTTGAAATTTTATCGGTTGTTTATTTTTTCTGCTGCGTTTTTATTAGATGTTGGACGTAACACATTACATCCCACATCTATTGTCTGTCGTTTTTATTTAAAATTTTCCATAGTGTAGACACTTTCAAACATTACTTTCTTGATTGAGAGCAACTAGTTGCTCGTTCTGCTCATTTGAAGCTGCATTTGTCATCTGCTCGTCAATTTCAAATAGTTACTCACCACCTTCTGGTATTGATTGCACGTATTGCTCTTCCAGTTCATCGTCTTTTGGTTCAACCTCCATTAGATTCACTCCATCTAATAGAGTGTCCAACACATTGGGCTAGAGTTTGAGCATTTTGCAATATCTCTGTAGACTAACCCTTGGGTGGTGGGCGGTTGGATTTATAACAAGCATTCACAAGCTTTCTTTTAATCTCTTTCTATAGTACCTACTCCTTTTGGTTTTGAATATGTAAGGCAATGGTAGTAAGTAAAACATACAGCTTTGAATTCATTGATAAAAGACCGATTGAGAAACACATTATAAGAAGATTGTTGGTCTACAACTAAAATATCTATTTGTCTGATTAGTCTCTTATCTGGATTATCGATCACAAGTTCACCTGAAAACCTAATTCAACCTATGAAAATTGTAACAACTTTCCCAAAATTTACTATTATGTGAATATAATCTCCAGTGCATGGCTCATAATCTCCCAACTTATAAACAAGATTTTTTTTTTAACATATTCTAATAACTAAAGCATCTACACAAACACCCTGACCAACGAGAAATTCTTGAATTTTTTTTTATTGTTTTGTTTTTGAAGGGCTCAATATCTGCAAAAAAAAAAATTGTTTCAAGTAAACAAGGGAAGATTTGTTTAGAAACGCGTGAATTGAGACAGAGGAGCACCATGATTCATGGGAAACAGAGGCTGCACCAAAGTGAAGCGCCACTCTATTTGTGGTGGAGAGAGCACCACCAATGTATTGCGCTTCCCCTCATCCCATTACACATATAATAGCATATTTTAAACCTTATTAACCCATACCCACTTCGCGTTTTAGTCAAATCCCAATAATTTTTACTTTCGCCACTCCTTCTCCATCTCCCTGAATCTGCTCCACAGCTTGATTTGGCACAAGGGTTTCTTTTTTGGATACAAACACATCGCCGGAGCTTTTCAGCGTCTCTTGTTTTGTTCAGAATCAGCTACTGACGGAGTTTTCTTGGGATTATCGAAGTAGACTGAAGGTGCTCTTTCCATCTCACAAACACACACTTGTCAGCAATCTTTTTGATTCATTGCACGTTGTGAATCTTGATTACTATGTCAAACAGGGCTGTGGCTTGATTTCTGTTTTTCTTTCTAAATTGCTGCTATAAGAACTTCTGTTTCGTTATTTGGATACCTGACTAACTGTGGTAAAAACAGGATGAAATTACTTGGAACCTGTTTTACTATGCCTTTCTCATGAAGCTATTGAGTAGTTTTAGGCCTTCTCCATGTTCGTTTCTTATTGGTGGACTTAATGAATTGATGTGGATATGAGCAATGCTATCCTTCCTGAATCTTTAGTATGGACAAAAATCTATAAACTTATGAAATCTTGCAATTTGAAGCTAGTAGAAATTGCATCTGTGTGGTTGGGATGGACATATTGCAATTGCCAACAATCAAATCATTTTGCCTTCCCCAAGTCTGCATAGATGAATCATAGACAGTGTTTTTATGTATCAGTTGGTCAACATAATCACCATTGTTTTGTTTTCTAGAAGAGGAAGGAGGAAGTACATCTTTCCTTTTTTTCATCCTGAAAATTTAGATGCATTTTCCTTAGCAAGTTGCTGCGTGTTTCCAGATAGCATCGGGTCGTGTTGCATATTATCTTCACTTCTTGCGTTTTGTTTTGTACTTATTCTTTTTTTCTTACAGGGTGGCTAATTGACCAGATTTTAACTGAAAATGGGAGGTGTAATTGGCAAAGGTGATTGTCACAGGACATCGGTGACCGAGACAGAGCTTGAGGCCAAAATAATGGAGGCAATGCGGAGAAGAGAAGCTGTAGGTTGTACTATAAAATCCTTTAACAGCATTATTTTGAAATTTCCCAAAATAGATGAAAGCTTGAGGAAATGCAAGGTTACATTTGAAGATTTTGGTAAGTATCCTTTGAGTGTTAAATTGGTCAACCTGTGGGTAGATCTCTAATTTTATTTAGCAGTGAGATTGGTTCAAATTCTTCAATGAGAATTGTAATGAGAATCTCTTTTCTCTTTACATCCCCATGATGAAAGGGATATGATGGAGGAAGGGTTCTCCTAATGGTTAGTGTTTTGCTTTAATTTTGGAATAAATAGGGCAAAAAATGATTGTCGATTGAGGAATGGTGATGGTTGACGAAATGGTTATAAAAGGGGAGATAGTTGATCAAATTGGGGTAATGATTAACTTATTATGAGCCTTATTTTCCCGTACGAAGTATGATGAAGGTGAATTGATCATTTATTCTCATTAACCATCACAATTAACCTCATATTCATTCTCGTCATCATTACCATTGAGGAATTTTGAACCAACCGCCCCCTGGTGTTGTTTTTCTTCCATAAGAAACATGTAATAGAACTAGAACCATCTTGCTGTCTTGATAGATGAGGATGGAAATGGTGTAATAGATCCACAAGAGCTGAAGCACTGCATTCACAAGCTGGGGATCAATTTCACAGATGAGGAGATCAATGATCTATTTGGGGCATGTGATATAACTGAAGTCAAAGGAATAAAGTTTAATGAATTTATAGTTCTTCTTTGCCTCGTCCATCTTCTGAAGGAAGATCCAACCGCAGAACATGCTGTATCCATACCTACTTAGCGTATTGATTCACCTTTTTCTATTGCACATTATTGTGTCATCTATATGCCTCATTTACTCCAATGTTTGCTGTTCCTTTTTTTCCTTGACATTGTTAGAAATCTTGCATGGAAATGCCAGATCTTGAGGCTACTTTCGAAACATTACTCGATGCTTTTGTGTTTCTGGACAAAAACAAGGATGGTTATGTGAGCAGAAACGAGATGGTTGATGCAATAAATGAAACTTCTTCAGGGGAACGATCTTCTGGTAGAATCGCCATGAAAAGATTTGGTTAGTTCCCTGCTTTTCATACAAGTGTTTAGTGAAACTTGGTAGCTGATCAGAAGCAGATTTCTTGTCATGATTTTGTGATAAAGTATGCAGCTTTTCGTTGAACAGTTTTTTGAAAGCCATTATTTCGATTTTTGTAGAGGAAATGGATTGGGACAAGAATGGAATGGTAAACTTCAAGGAGTTCCTTTTTGCTTTTACTCATTGGGTCGGAATCGAGGATGCTGATGATGATGAAGAAGAGAATATGAGTTAACTAAAATGCTTCAAATAGATGTTGAATGTGCTCTTAAAAACAGCTATAATTCTCCGACCAGACGCAGTTTCACTTCACTAGGACTTTATGATTTGGTTGAAACCTGTTAATGTAATGGCGCCATGTTGATGTTTAATGATTTGTAATGCTTGAAAATGCTTAATTACGTCCCTCATTACTACTCCCTCCGTTCCAAAAGTGTTTTTACTTTTGGGATGACACAACTTTTAAGAAAAATAGAGTGTTGTGTAAAGTTATATTATTAAAATAATAAAATTAGTTGAATTTTGAGTATAAAGTTAAAATAATAGTTTCTATTTATAAAGTGCGAAAACAATTGTGGGATGAACAGAAAATGAAAGTGTGAAAACAATTATTGGATTGAGGGAGTACAATTCTTCCATCTAAATCTAATACACGGTTTTCCAGTTAAACATTCAGATTGCTATATTTGAACTGTACAAAGTTGAAGCATGATATGTACGCATACGTATATGAAGAGACGAGAATATAATAATACGACATCATAATTGAAGACATTAGAGTTCGACAATTTAACATAGTCAGTACAGAACATTTTTTAAGCCATTGCACCTTGGCCGTTCCTCTTAACTACGATATATCACTTCTTAATTCTCACAAACTACCAAAACAAGCTTACAATAAATGAAATAATACGACGACAGACGAGGGAGAATACTCCCTCACCGAACTGCGCACGGGACATACAAACTCAAACCTTCACCAATAGGGAAGGTTCCATTAGCACAATATACTTGTAATAAATCTTCTCCGAGTATAACAAAAGCACACCTCATATCATATCATATATAGAGACAGGTTATAACTGGCATTCAACGGACCAGTGCCCCGATGGCAGTTGGAAGCATTGGCTGGTGCAGCAAAACCTGTGCTGTAGGGACCGGTGTTTAAGTAGGGATGAAGATATGACTTTGACAATATTACCCCCTAGTTTTTGCTCTCTTCATTCCTCCTAGGCTGTTGTGGAAGGGGGACACGGAACCAGACATTTGAGAGCCTTCGTCTCTCAGTGTACCGTTGAGCATAGCTAGCTCTCGAAGCTGCTGCTTCTTATAGAAATCTTGAGATTCATCCTGCATTGAGAAATGCAGAATCAAGGAAGAGTGAAACTACGATAAGAGTTGAGAAAAAGAAAAGCACGTTAAATATGAAACGGAGATGAGGGAACATATCCTACGAAAGAAAGATTTGTATGATGGGCGAGATTTACCATTGGCATGAGTAAATCCTCAAGTATCTCTTTTGCCTGCATAAGACGAGCATCAATTATCTCAACAGGCAGTTCTGCCTCAACAAGTATGTGAAGAGGCTCATTGAGGTGCTCATATCCTGGTTTCCCCCTCATCATCTCCTCCTTCAGATCAAATAGTAAAAGCATATTACTTATAGTAGGATGATTAGTATTAATAGGAAATGACATACACAAATTACTTGCAAAAAGGAAAAACCCCAAACGGAAATCAATATAGGATTCTAATAAGAGTAGCAGCTACGCAGGTGATCATTTATTAGGAGTTCTTTATAGAATTATAAGAACAACCTACCACATCGATTTTCAAATGAGAATAATATATTTGTTAACTTGAAATGCAAAAGGAATTTAGATGTACACAGCAAACAGATGAGTTTTTGTATAGTTTCACTAATTCCAGAATCTCAGATTTACTTGTACCAGAAAGGAGTGCTATGTCTATTGTATTCCCCATATAGTGCACTAGGAAAGTTCCCATTTACAATACATGGATGGAAAATGTATTTAATGATGATGAATTTTAAAAAAGTTGCTGCTCTTTTAGATGCTAGTATGATACTTCATATTTAATCCAGAATAATTACAGGACATGTACAGATTACCCTGACTGGATCCTTGATACTACCACGTCCTCTGATAAGAACACGGCAATCAGTAGTTGCTTCAACTCGCTTCAGAGAATTCCCTCTAGGACCAAGAAGGCGTCCAACAAAATTATACTGCAATACCGGGTATAATCCACATATTACATAAAATATAGTGAAACATAACATCAAGTACTAAAAATTATTGGAGGAGAAACAGTACATTAGGAAACTGTTCAACGGGAATGTCAACCCTGATTGTTCGCTTCACTATAAGACCCGATGAACTACCTTGGGAACCAAGCCAGTTCTGTGCAGAAGAGGCTTGCATCAGACCTGACATCTGCACATCAAGATTCACATACCGTAAGAAAGGGAGCACTAAGAAGAGGAAATACAGTCCCTTTCTTCATTTGTGAGTCTTCCACATTAAAGGTCATAACTGAGATATTTCCAATCGAATGAAGAGAAAAGAAAGAAACTGAAAGACTCATGAAAGATTCAGGAGCAAAACTGCATGAGAAAAGAGAATAAACTCATCCAAGGCATGCAAACATACAAGCAAAAGATGATAGAAGTCACATGAGATCTAAAACAGTATATTCACATCAAATGAATATCAACACTCAAATAGGATAATGTTATGTATGAAATGAGAGTACTTACAATTCTTCGTTGGCATGAGAATGGGTTAAGAAGTTCGTTAGAAGTTAAGATTAGAAAGTCAATTATACAGAAGAAATTAATATATAAATATTTTTCTTGAAGTCAAAAGGAGTAACAACCCATTAGATAAGATTCGGGTTATACACCACAGTAAAAATGGACTGATACATGTTAAACTAAGTCAAAGCTAAAAATGTTGTTATGTAAGTTATATAGTCATATATATAGGATGTCAGATCATCGCAACATAAAGAAACTGCTAAGCTATCTAAATTAAATTATTGTTAATTGACATGCCGAGCTATTAATGCATGTCAATGTTGGATTTGTCGAAGTTGTTAGCTTCAAACTACCTGTCATGAGAAGTAGAATTCAGAAACACCAAAATCAAATAATAAAGAGTTAGAAAGTAAAGTAAAAATTTTGTTGGATATCTTGTGAAAACAGTAAAAGAATTAGATCTAACAAAAGGTTATGTTAATGGTTAGTATCCATACTTCTGATTGAAATGGTGATGCCCATCTGTTCACGTTAGCTCCTCCATTTGAATACATTCCTCCTGAAGCCAGGGGGCTAGCATGTTCAAGCCCACTTTGTTCTAAAACTGATGCATTCCCCAACATTGTAGTTACACGCAATATTTCTGCTTCAAAAAGGTCAATTTCCAAGAATAAGATGTACCAGTTAGCATTGGTTAAGATATTAGTGAGCAGTAGTCACCACAATATGGACACTACACGGACTGTTAAACTGGTCAGTTAAAATCCTGGAAAAAGAGAAGAACCCAGTGGAGTTAAGATATTCGAAAAATACCATATAGAATGCCAAGACTTATATCCCATTAGTTTATTGTTTGACTTAGTCGCATACCTAAAAATTATGTTGTTAGCCACTGTAAAACCCCACACGAGGAGGAGAGAAAGATAGTACAGAACATGGCACAGTTCTAAGTTCTAACCTAGGAAGTCAAGTTCTAACATAGCTTCCAATAGATGGTTGTGTTATTTCATTAGTAAGACATAAAGAAATAGCAGAAAGCTGCTTCTAGTTCTTGAGCATGGGGAAACTATCCCAATATGCCAACAATTGATGTAAGCTGCTGAGGATTATCACATCCACCTAAAAAGTTCTTCCCTGGAGCAACTATCCATAGTGAAAACCTGAAGGTGTAAATCTCCATCTAAATGCATTCCACACAGAGGAAGTTCTTAAAATCTTCTAAAGAAAGTTGGTTTGTGGGGGTGAGGTGTTGAGCTTAAGAACTGACATAAGTAAATATCAACACATAGCACCAAGAGCAAAAGGGTTAATCACCAAAATGGAGAGCTGCAAATTTATGCGCATAGGCATTAACATTAAATAGGACCATGTGATGTAGGACATATACTCCATGTAAAGACGAAGCAAAAAACTTAAATTTTACTAAAAATTGTGAACTTAATTTGTGTAATAACAGATTTGAGAAATTTTGAATCATAAACTCACCCTGATTCAGCAACCTATAGCAATTTGGCAGCACAGCCATAAAAGGATTAAGTTTGTTGCGTTCTGCCAGCAATTCCGCAAGATACCTGCCAGTGTTGCAATAACAAACAACATTAGTTGCAATAATCTGCATTTGTGCGCAGGGAGGTGTATTTAATTGTGTATTACCATCCAACAAAAGAGGGTGGCAAACGAGATCTTGCATAATTTTTTCTTGATCACAAAATAAACTAAATCTTGAACTATTCCATTACTTGAATAATCGGAGGAAGCATATGGAGATAATTTTATCCTCTCGAGAATTATATAAGAAGAGGTCTCCACGGTGTTACTCATACATCCACATATTTTTATCGCCCGTCAAACATAATTTTTTTTCACTAAATTAAAGTAATCAAGTTCATAAACAACCCAGAAGACCAAAAAATAATAATGATAATGAACCCCATAAACATACAAATCATCCATTCACATATATCACTTGTTATCAAGAAGCATCACAATTCAAGTATATCCAATTTCAAACTCACAACCTGCAAATCACCAATCTAGTTCAAAGGGTATGGGCACATCATATTCTCTGCACCAAATACGATTAAAATTTCTAGGAAAAACAATATTCTATCAGCAGAGTAAAACTTATATCATAAAGGAAACACCCATCGCTGACTTGGAAGAATATTACATCACTTGACCTCCATAACAACAGAACTACTGAGGTGCCCCAAGATCTGCGTTAATTCTAAACTACTACAAGTATTCTAAATAAAAGAATCAGAAGAAAAACAAGGATTACTTTTCTTGCTCGACGAGAGCAGAAGCGGCGCGGAAAGCTCCGCCGGTGGCGGCGCCGATGTGCGGAGAGTGAGGGGCGGATGGAGATGGTGAGTACGCCATATACCTTCCGGACGACATCGTTGTCGGAAGCGACGACGATGATCACCGCCGTCAGATCCACCGAACTGTCAATCCAACTCAGTAACTGGTGAGAACAGCTGGCGGAGGAGAAATATAGGTGGTGCGTCGGTGGAGCTAAAGCAAAGGGGGACAGTAAAAGAGGGGGCGGAAATGTGAAAGGAGAGCTGTGTATTTATTGAAGTGATGAATGAGAGAGAGAAAGAGGGAGGAGAGAGAGAGGGAGGAGTTGGTCCAATCAATCCAACCCAATGCAATACTACAGAGGCCCAAGGGCGTGATTGTATTTTACTGTTCGCGGTTGATTGTGAGAATGACTGCTATTTATATCTCTGCCACCCTCCCCTCACCTGCACAGTGCAAATTGGTCATGTGATGCGCTGTAAATATATCTCTGACTTTAAAAAAAATTAAAAAATTATGTCAATATAATATAAATAAATATGTGCTCCCTCATTCTCTTTTTTTTTTCTTTTATACTCCCTCTAATTTGAAAGATATTTTATGTTTAGAGATGACTACCAATAAAAAAAAAAAATTATAAAATTATATAATAAATAAAAATTTTAATTTTATAAGTTAGAGAATATTTTTTTAAATGTGTAAAAATAGAGCTTGAACTTCACAATGAAACAAATATAAAAATAGAATTGGGGGGAAAGGAATAGTAGTGAGTGCACAATTCTTAAGGATGAGTGAAAATTATTTTTCTTTTTAAGATGTAAAAAAGAGTTACAATTTCTCAAATAGAAAAATATGAAGAAAAAATTGGGACGAGGGAGGGTGTATGTAATTTCAAATAATACACCCTCCATCCTCACACATTTTACGTACTTTCCTTTTTGGCTCGTGGCCAAACACTTTGCGTACCCCATAAATAAAGATCTCTAGTTAATGTTATTCTCAGAATATTTTTTACACAAAGTATTATTATTTTTTACACTCAATGCAATTAATTTTATTATTTTAATAATATTATTTTACACATTACACTTAATATTCTACATATTATACTTTTTATAGGATTTTTTTTTCATATTATATCACAAATTATATGATCACAAGAGAGGCATGACTTGCACCTCTTATAATAACACCATTCTTTGTCTTTTATACAAAAACTAAAAGAAACATATAAAGAATAAAAAATGAGTTTGAATTCCACTCCAAGAAGCTAGATTCTACCCCCACTCCAATTCCAGTAACTACTCTTGCGCTCACCAAGTAACATCTCCATCTAAACTTGCTCGTCTCTAAAAAATACAACTATTTCGTGTCTTCTATAGCACCCATACACTGTATACCCAAATACAATATGTCAACCTCTTCTCCATCTTACCTCCTTTTAGATCCCAAAATTGCAAGAAATTTGTAACCAGATAAGAGAAAAACTATTGTATATCCCATCCATTTAGCACACTTCATCCAAAATCATGAGCAACAAAACACTCAAATAAGACATGTCTCATTTATAGATTCACATTTAACATTACAAAGTACACAAAATATTATTTATTTCAACATACACTGTATCCTTTTGTTGTAAAATATTGCCAATCTTCAATTTAAAACTTTTTATACGTGTACACGTGCCTTAGGAGGTGCCCACATTCCCCAAATCGATTTATACTCCTTTTTTTTTGCTGCCCATTTTCATTTTTTTCCTAGTTAACAGCCACATTTATGCTTTCTTGACATTATATACCCCATTGCTAACCCTCTTCCACCTCCAAACATATGGTTTCCTCTGACTTGAAATATACTTGTTAATGACATTCAACAGTTCATTAAGTTTTTCCAAATCCTTACTCGTTAACTTCCTTCTCCAATGCCACACCCACTCCCAACTATCTCCCTTCCACTCCCTCACTTAGTTCCCTTATCGATATTCAACTTAGAAATTCTTAAGAATTTCACCTTCAACACCTATTTCCCCCATCACTTATCCCCCAGAAACTTATCTCACTACTCTCCTCTATAGTATACACCTTTCAAGATTATATAAAAAAGGAAAAAAGGTTTCACCGGCTACATCTACATACTCCAACCCCCCCCCAATCCCCCAACAACTCTCCTTCTTCTTCTTCTTCCTCTTATCTCCCTTCCATCATCCCTCCAATTCTAAAACCCTCTCTCACCTTGACTTAATTACCCATGTCCACAAACAATATCCTTCATGCATGCCCATTTTCCAACTAAAGCATGATTAAAAGAGATAAGATATTTGACTCCTAGACCACCCACAAATTTTGATTAGCAAATAATATGTCAATTTGTCAAAGGCGTTTTTGTCTTCCGGCCAACCATCCCCCCGCAAACAAAGTCTTTTGCAAAGATTTAATGTCAAAAAAATATTCTTAGGCGCCCAGAAGATTGATATGATATAGACTGATAAAGAAGCAAGCATAATTTAAAAGTACTAATCGATCACCAAACGAGATTAAAGAGCCCTCCCAATTTTCAACATGTTTCTTATCTTTTGTATTGCATACCTTCAATCCGACAACTTTTAGTGCGAAGAACCAACATGAACCCCCAAATAATTAAAAGGGAATTCTCCAATCCTACATCCAAGACATGATGTGCAGTTTCTTACCCCCTCTTCTGCAATGTTTAACCCAAAAACTGCACTTTTCTTTATTAATTTTTAGGCCAGAAACTCACCTCAAGCTTACCAAAAATTGTATAAGAAATTCCATATTTTTTGTTGTAGATTTTCCCACAAAAATGGTATCATCTATATATTGAAGGTGCGAAATTTGAACCTAATCCTTCCCAATCTCCATTGCCTCAAGAGCTCCAATATCGTGACTTTCTTCATCATCAAGCTCAGTTTCGGCTACAGGAAGAGAAATATAGAGAGCGGGTCCCCATGGCTTAGTCCTCTCTCAAGATTAAAGTTTTCAGTCGGACTTCCATTAACTAAAATAGAGATTTGTGCAGTTGTGATACACTCCATAATCTAACCCCCCCCCCCCCCATTTTTTTATCAAAACTGCAGCTTTCCATGATCATTTTCAAATATCCCCAATCAATAGAGTCATAAGCTTTAGCAAAATCTATCTTGAACAATATCATCTCTTATTTTCTCTTATTTGCAGCCTCAATTGCCTCATTGAGTGTAACAATGCTATTTAATATATGTCTCCCTCCAATAAATGTAGACCGAGAAATTGAAATAATAGACTCCATTACTTGATCAAATGTCTCGAAAGGATATTTGATAAGATCTTATACGGACCACCTACTAAAAATATAGGCCAAAAATCTCCAAGCCCTAACACGTCATCCTTCTTTGAAATCAACACGATGAATGATGTATTTAAGCCTCTAACCAATTTTCTATTTGAGTGGAATTTATTCAGAAAATGTAGAAAAACTTTATTGTACACATCCCAAAAATTCTTTAAGAAGTAAAAGTTGAAACCATCAGGCCCCAGGCTTTTCGAACCTTCACAAGAATTAAGAGCTTCCCATATTTCTTGTTTTGAAAAACTGTGTTGTAAGGAAAGTATTCTCCTGTATTGAGATTTTTCTTGTGTATAAGCTCTGCACCAACATTGGTCTAGCACCAACTTCTGCTTTGAAATGATTTCTGATGAACTGAATGGTACATTCCTACACTCTTTGTACATCTTCCACTCATTTATTATCAAACATAAGCCCCATCACTATATTATTTCTTCTTCTTATTGTTGATCTGGCGAACTAACAACTATTAGCATGTAGATAATTACGAAGGTTTGGCAGGTCGCCAGGACTCACCTAGATCCGCGGAAGTGCGGAGCTCGCCCACATAGAGGCAGCTTACCTGCGTAGCTCGCCCAAAGGAGCTCGCCCCTATTCCCTTTAAGACTCTGGAGCTCACCCCGAGCTCGCCCCCTATCCCGATGAAGAGCTCGCCCCAGAGCTCGCCCAAACTGCTGAAGCCCACCTCCGAGCTCGCCTAGGAGCTCGCCTGTTAGTCGATAGGACCTCGATGGTGCGCTCTTTTTCCCTCCATCCGGTTTATCCACAAGGGTGGTTTACGGCAAGGTTTTTAATGAGGTCCATCTAGTCTAAGGCATGGTGGTAGGACGAGGCATGGCAGGGGAAGCAGTGTGAGAGACCAAGACGAGGGTAAGGAACCCTCGTCAACACTGGGAGCCACGTAAGCTCGTAAGGTGCCGTCTCACACTCGCACACCTATAAATAAGACATCTCTTGTACTATTCACACAATGCAAGAATCAATATATTGCACTTTCTCTCTCTAAGCTCTCCACTTTCTCTCTCTACATTATCCAAGAACATAAGATTATTGTTTGGTAGGATTAATCCGTTATAAAGCCACATAAACGAACATGATTAAGAAATTCAATCAACAATTTGGCGCTAGAAGAAGGGCGCTCGAATCTGAAAATTAAAAATTCTCAAGAACAAAAAATTAGGGTTTGTTGAAGATTTGAAGGTGTTCTTGATAAAACTCAAGAACACTTGAAGATACACATACACATAGACACTCCTTCAAACAAAAACCCAGATTTCCGGGTAGGAATCCATATTTTTGGATTTAAAAATTTTGTCCGGAAAAAGTTTTCAAACGCACGCGTGTACACGAATAAACCGGACCCCTGATAATTCGTCACAAGCGAGGCTAGACGAAAACTTACGCAGCTCCACCCAAGATGGACGACCTCCTTCCCGACGACCTCTCTCCACCTCGGCGACCTGCAGCGAGCTACCCCCTCCGAAATCCAAAAATGGCTAACACTCGAGCCGCCAAAGGACAGGCCTCCGCAGCTGCGGGAAGGTCCAAAGGAGGTGACCAGAACCAGGCCGAGGTGGAGACCTCACGCCAGATGGTGGAGACCTCACAACCACCTCCCCAGAAGAGCACCGCAGCTCCGCGACCTCCGCGAGTTGCAGTGACCCAAGAAGACTTGGCCCCCGCCCTGAGGGACCTGACCAGCAACCCCGATGAGCTCCAACGTACCATCGCGACCTTACAGAGGTTGCAGCAGAGGCAGGAGGATGAGCTTGCCCTGGTACCCAGGCGAGCTCCAGCTGCCGAGGCCCGG
This sequence comes from Prunella vulgaris, assembly GCA_026898435.1. NCBI lineage: Eukaryota > Viridiplantae > Streptophyta > Magnoliopsida > Lamiales > Lamiaceae > Prunella > Prunella vulgaris. The sequence goes on from JAPKLY010000264.1 coordinate 307,502, forward strand.
GAGCAGACCAGGCCCATCCAGGGCACCCAGACCAGGGGGGATTACTGCGCCCTCCCCACCGAGCAGGAGGCGAGCTCGGCACAAGCCCGCCAGCGTAGGCAGAGGACCGGCAAGGCCAAAATAGTGGAGGAGGATCCCGCTCCTTACACCGGAAGGGAGTCGGCCTACACCGGGGCATCTGGCACCCACCAGTCACAGGGGAGAGAAGTCCTCCAAGGCCATCTGGGCCCGAGATACGAGGAGAATGAGCGGACGGCAGCCCCAGCTGCGTCTCACGGGGACTCAGACCAGCAACCGCGCAGGTCCGCCCACAAAAGGTTAAGGAGGCCCGCCACTGACCGGCTAGGCCCCCATGGCGGACATCAATTCCAGCCCGCCGCTGAGAGGTCACCCCAAAGTGAGGCACCTCGGGGACGTGCGTCCGCGAGACGCACGACCTTTGAGCAACCTCCGCCGGAGGTGACCCGTGATGACGAGCTGGCCTCACTGAAAGAGGCCGACGAAATGCTACAAGCTCAAGTAGCGGCCAAGTCTGGCGGACCTGACGCCACTACTCTCCCCACATCTCCATTGGCACCTGCCATCCTCCGCGCACCAATCCAGAAGAAAATCCAGTTCCCGGTGATGTCCGCGTACGAGGGCGAATCTGACCCGAAAGTCCACCTGGCCAAGTACGCAGACTTCATGATTTCGGTTGGCGCCACCGACTCCACCCAGTGCCGAAATTCCCGCTGACCCTAGGGGATCGAGCTCACCACTGGTTCTCTTCACCCGCCCCGGGGTCAATCTGCTCATTTGGCCAACTCTCGCGGGAGTTCCTGGCCCACTTCTCTGGGTCCGGATCCTACCTTACCCAGAAGCACCGACTCGCCAACATCCATCAAGGCGAGAGCGAGACCGACCAGCAGTACCTGGAAAGGTTCGACAAAATCCTACTAGAAGGTGAGCCGGTGAGCGAGGACACCAAGGTCATCGCAGCGATGGTCGGACTCAAGAGGTGAACCGACCTCTGGAAGGAGATGCACCTCGCATGTCCCAACACTTACAGCGAATTCCGTCATAAGGCGGGGTTGTTCGCGGCCATGCAGGAAGCACTGCTCAAAGAAGTTAGTACCCACGAAGAAAGGAAGCCCTACGGGAAGAAGTCCGGGGGCACCTACAAAGCTCCCCGGAACTTAAAGGCCTTTGGCGAGGGAGACGAGCTCAAAGAAAAGCTCAATCAGGTCCTCACTGTCTCCGTTGACCACGTCTTCACTGCCGTCAAAGGCAAGGCCATGCTGGAGGAGCCAAGGCAGATCCGCCAAGACCGCACGAAGCTCAACCCCAACAAATTCTGTGCCTACCATCAGGCCATCAGCCACTTCACCAGCGAATGCCGAGACCTCCTCAAGCAACTCTGGAAATTTTACGAGGACGGGAAGCTGGCTGAGTTCGTGAAGAAAGCCCCAGCTAAGAGGCCAAGGTTCGAGAGGAGGGCTACCTCCGATGATGAGGAGGAGGAAGCGGACCAACCTGGTCCCCATAACAGACGGAGGGCACCTCCCCAACCTCAGCAAAACATGGAGCCTACCCGGGAACTCTTAGTTCTCGAGGAGGAGATCGGAGCTGCCGGAGGTCTCCAGGCCGGGGGATCCTCCATGTCCAAAAGATAGAGGAAGACCGAAATCCAGGCCATAAACCAAGTCCATGAGGGTAGCTCCGGCCCCAGGTCCGTTTCACAGCTTACTGATGGGCTGACATTTTCCTCAGCAGACCTGGAGGGGGTACTAATGCCCCACAATGACTCGTTGGTGATAACCGCCAACGTCATGAACGTCCGAGTTCACAGGCTACTTGTGGACACCGGCGCGTTCACCAACATTCTCTTCAAATCCACCTTAGATGCCTTAGGTGATTTTGAGTCGTATTTGGAGCCTAGCAATGCTAGGATAGTGGGGTTCGGAGAAGCTATAACCATCCCCCTAGGCAGTGTTAGATTGAGCGTCCAGCTTGTATCGGCTGAGGATCCCGAAAAGAGACTGACTAGGCTCATAGATTTCCTAGTTGTCGACCAGCAGTCCTCCTACAATGGGTTCCTTGGCCGCCCGTTTATTAATGAATTCAAAGTGGCGTGTTCGACCTACTACTACTGTTTAAAATTCCCAACTCCAAAAGGTGCCAGAACTATAAAAGGTGACCAGAAAAAGGCCCGAGAGTGTTTACTCCAAATCAAAGATGGCCGGGTCAAGAAGTCTGTTACACAGGTCCACATCCTCGAAGAGAACGTACAGATTCCTACAGACGAGCCAAACATCCTAGACGTCATCTCGGTCAAAACTGAGATGATGGAGGTAGGAGATTTGTCAGAAATCAACCAAGGCACTGGACCTGTGCAAGACACACAACCGACACCACTGGAGAGCTTGGATGAAACCCAAGTGTTGAGACCTGCGCAGGGGTCAGTACCTGCGCAGGAACAGCAATCTGCTCCCATGGAGGTGGTTGATGAAGCCCAAGATGGGGGACCTGCGGGAGGTCAAGAACCAACACCAATAGACGTTGACCCAACTCCCCAAGTCACCCGTACCATCCCAAGTCGACAAACCACCGGAGGTGCTCACAGCTGATGAGCCCGCCCAAGCTGAAAGCCAACCCGATGACCTCGAATCGCGCATAGGTCACGAGCCTGCGCAGATGTCACAAGAGGAGTGGGACGAGTTCATCAGCGACCCGAGGTGGAAAAGTCAAAAGAGAAAAGCCACCCCCATGGAAGAATTGACGGCACTCCCGGTGGACCCGGAAAGGGACTTAGAACTTTTCATCGGTTCTGAGTTACCTGAACCGTACCGGTCGAGGATGGAGCTGTTCTTAATGACCAACCTTCACGTGTTTGCCTGGTCCCACGAAGACATGACGGGGATCCCGTTGGAACATGCTTGCCACAGACTTAACATAGATCCGACGAGGAGACCCGTACGCCAAAAGCGGAGGAAGTATGGACCAGACAAGTACGCAGCTCTAACTGTTGAGGTGGAGAAGTTGTTAGACAACAAGCTCATCAAGGAAGCTTTGTGTCCGCAGTGGGTCGCAAACCCCGTCCTGGTGAAGAAACACAATGGGACGTGGAAACTCTGCATTGACTTCACGGACCTGAACAAAGCATGCCCAAAGGACAACTTCCCACTGCCTCACATCGACCAGCTGGTGGATAGCACCGCAGGCCATGAGATGATGACATTCATGGATGCTTTTGCGGGCTATCACCAGATAGCTCTACACCCAAATGACCAGGAACATACGGCGTTCTACACCAACAAGAACGTGTATTGCTGGGAAAGGATGCCGTTCTGACTCATCAACGCCGGAGCCACCTACCAAAGATTGGTGAACAAAATGTTTGACCAACACATTGGCGAATCCATGGAGGTGTACATAGATGACATAGTTGTCAAGAGTCTGAGAAAGGTGGACCACCTGGACCACCTAAAACAGACCTTCGACATACTGCGCCACTACAACATGAAGTTAAACCCCAAAAAGACCACCTTCGGAGTACACTCCGGAAAGTTCCTGGGGCACCTAGTTAGCCAGCGTGGAATTGAGGTCAACCCAACACAGGCCCAATGCATAATCGAGATGGGTATACCCAATTCCGTCCAAAAAATTCAAAGGTTGACGGGATGCATGGCAGCCCTGAACAGATTTATCTCCAGGTCCGGCGACCGAAATCATCCGTTCTTCGAGGCAATTAAGGCAAACACACGGAGGTACAAAGAGGCGGCCAAAGCCAACAAGCTCCACCTCAAAAACCACTTCGTTTGGACAAGTGAATGCCAACGAGCCTTCGAGGACATCAAAACATACCTGGCGGATACGCAGGTCCTGTCAAAGCCGATACCTGGAGAGAAGTTGTATCTGTACCTAGCCGCATCAGAGGTGGCCATCAGCTCCGTCCTGGTCCGAGAAGAGGCAAAAACACACCTACCAGTGTACTACGTGAGCCAGGTCCTACACGAAGCTGAGTTGCGATACACCCCAACAGAGAAGCTGGCTTATGCACTGGTGATGAGTGTTAGAAAATTTAGGCCCTACTTCTTTGACCACCCGGTAGAGGTGCTGACAACATTCCCACTACGCCAAATACTACAGCGCCCAGACACCGCCGGATGCCTGCTGAAATGGTCACTAGAGATCAGCCAATACGGTATAACCTACGCACCCCGAACAGCGATCAAGGGACAAGCACTTGCCGACTTCATCGTCGAGCTAACTTTCCCACAAGATCCGACGAGGGGGCGTATAGCTCTGTGGCATCTCTACGTGGACGGATCATCAACCAGCGTAGCAGCAGGCGCCGGCGTAGTCCTGATCAGCCCGGACAGACAAGTCTTCACCTCCGCAATTTGGTTAGACTTTCGAGCAACCAACAACGAGGCAGAATATGAAGCATTGATAGCGGGACTTAGGCTATCATTAGCTGTGGGGGCAACCAATCTTCAAGTTTTCGGAAATTCCCAGCTAATAATATCCCAAGTCTGGGGGGAATATGAGGCAAAAGACCAGCAGATGATGACCTATCAGAAGATAGCCGCACATCTGATCTCGATGTTTATGCAGGTTTACATCAATCAGATACCGCGGCTAGAAAACACACAAGCAGATGCTCTAGCCCGGCTAGCTACTAGCAACGGCGAAGCCGAGTTCACAGAGGTTGTGATCACCACGCTGAAAAACCCCTCGATGTTCGATTACAAGATAAATCAAACCTCGAGTGGGGGGCAGGAGAATAGTGAAGATGGTGAAGATTGATGCACTCCAATCCAAAAATATTTAACAGACGGAACAACCCCCGCAGACACCTGGGAAGCTAGCTGACTAGCAAAGCAAGCTTCCAGATATACACTGCTGGATGGCCAACTCTACAAACGTGGATTCTCTCTACCCCTACTCAAATGCCTAACTAGGAAGCAGGGGTCCGAAGTGTTAGAAGAAATTCACGAAGGGATCTGTGGGAGTCACGCTGGGGGGCAAGCATTGGCATACAAGACGATCAGACAAGGCTACTACTGGCCCACTCTTCGCAAAGATGCCATCAGCTTTGCTCGAAGGTGCCGAAAGTGCCAACTCTTTGCACCTAACATCCACTCCCCAGCCAACCAGCTGAAGTCGGTGTTCAGCCCATGGCCTTTCGCGAAATGGGAAATCGACTTGATCGGCCCATTTCCACCTGGTAGAGGCGGTGTAAAGTTTGCTGTTGTAGCAGTAGACTACTACACTAAGTGGGCTGAGGCCGAAGCTCTCACAACTATAACCCAAGAAATGATGATCGGCTTCATTTGGAAAAACCTGATCTGCAGATTTGGGCTCCCGCAGTCGGTCATCACTGATAACGGAAGGCAGTTCGATGGACAGAAGTTGAGGGACTTCTGCAGTTCATAGAACATCAAGAAGCACTACTCAACTCCATATCATCCCCAGTCGAACGGCCAGGTCGAGGCGGTGAACAAGATTCTGAAACACATATTGAAGCTCCGCCTCGAAGAAAAGAAAGGGAGTTGGGCAAACAAACTCCAGGAGGTCCTATGGTCTTATAGAACTTCCTATAGGGCCAGCACCGGGGAGACCCCGTTTGCCCTAGCCTTTGGGACTGAAGCGGTAGTCTCGGTTGAAATCCAGAACAAGAGTTGGAAGGTGGTGGGGTATGATGAAGAAAAGAATGATGAAGCCCTGGCAGTAGAGAAGGATCTGATCGAAGAAACCAGAGCTTCGTCAGAAATGAAGAACGCCACCTACAAGCGTAGAGCTGAAAAGTATTACAACTCTCAGGTCCGAGACCGAAAATTCAAGGTCGGAGACCTGGTGTTAAAAAAGTAATTGATGGCCCCACCAGGTGTATTCGGTTCAAACTGGGAAGGACTGTTCCGGGTCACCGCATCCTGGCCAAACGGTACTTATGATCTAGAAGATGCAGAAGGCAAAGCTTCGTCATACACCTGGAGCTCGGCGCATCTAAAAAAGTTCTACCAATAGACTAGAATCCTGTAATAGACTAGTCGAGGGTTTGCATCAGAAATGTCGATGGCAACCGATGTAAATTACGTTGCTATAAAAAGTCAAGAGAAATTCGGAAAAAATTCAGAAAAATTCCCAAGTGTTTGGACCTGCGCAGCTCCCCAACCAGGCGAGCTGCACCAGGTCGCCCACTGCTCCGGGGAGCTCGCCAAACCCGGCTAGCCCATGTACCCGAAAATCCGTGATGCGCGAGGACCAAGGTCCCAAGCGTTGTAATTAAATAGCTCGAAGGCAAAGGCCAAAGCTCCCAAGGTCGCGAAGGTACCCTTCTTAAAGGGTTGCTAAGCACCTACTGCCATAAGTTAGAAAAATTCGCGAAAAAGATGAAAAAACGTCTAAGGCAAGGTTCATGAAACCCAATGGCCCAACGTGAATCAATCGAAGTGCAGTTCGCAGCCCTAAGCGGTCTAAGATGAGCAATTCACGGCCATAAGCGGCGTAAGACGAAGAATACGCACTCTAAAAATAGAGGTACAATTCGTAGTCGTAAGTGACGTAAAACGAACGATTCGCTTCTCAAAGTAGAATAAGACGAACAATTATGTACCAGAAAAATAAACAAGAACGAGCTATTTTAAAAGTTATAACGTAAAAGCGTAAAGACGTAAGTGGAAAGAGTTGGACAAAAAATGCTCGACTTATATTCAAAAGATACTTAAGAGATTTTCAAGTCAAAAATATACTTGAAAAAATCCTAAGTATGAGTAGCAGTGCTGGCCACAAAGGACGACCAGCTGGCCATCTTTGAACTACAAAAAGCTCCTTCTGGGCGAGCTACACGTGCCCGGCGAGCTAAATCTACTTAAACGGTATAGCAAAAGCTGCAAAAATGGAGCTCCTTCTGGGCGAGCTCCACAACCCGGCGACCTACTACAAGTTGGGAATTAAAAGAGCTAATCTAAGAAAGCAAGAAAAAACCTAAGTCTCAGGAGCAGCGGGGGCATCAGCAGCGACCTCAGTAGGGGCAGGGGTGACCTGGGCAGCGGGAATGGCGAGTTCGGCCTCTGAAGTGGTATTACTAGTTAGCCCGCTGGCATCGAACTCGCCCAAGTTCAGCATGGCATCCCCAACTGCTCGACAGTGAGGGGGACCTGCTCTTCCTCGCCAGCGACCTCCTCCTTGCCAATGTTCAGCTCTGGTACCTCGACCGTTTTGATAACTTGAAATCGTGCGGGTACAAAGTCGAGAGGTATGCCGAGCTCAGGGAGGTCGCCGATGTCCAGTTCGGCGCCATCGGGAAAGGGAACCCGGTCCAGGCAGGCCTTGAAGTCGCCCACAACTGCCTCCACCTCGTCGTCCTTATGAGCTCGAGCCCACCAAAGAGTTCGCAGGACCTCGGCATAACATTGGACGCATCCTTTGTCAGAGGTCTCAGTCTTCACAGCCGCCAGATCCGGTGAGGAGGAAGCGGCATTCCGCAGATCGACAACTTCATTGGCTTTCACCTCTAGCTCGCCCCTTAGCCTCTCGCATTCGGCATTGGCACTCTTCACCAGGCCCTGTTGCAATGCGAGGTCCTTCTTGGTAATCCCGTGGTTGCCGACCTCCTGGGCGAGCTGGGCGGCGAGCTCCTCTTCCTTAGCCTTTATCCTCGCCTCCGTCTCCTGCTCGAGCCTGGCGAGCCGGCGTTGGACATTCTCAAGCTGTTGGAGGGCACTTTGCTCGGCGGCCAACGATACCTCAGCCCTTTCCTCGGCGAGCTGCACTTGCCTCTTTGCCTTGTCAGCAGTGTCCGCCAGCGCCAACATCCTTCTATTTCTGTTGGAGCGACCTGCCTCCAACTCGGCGAGCTGCTCGAGGGCTTTCTGATTGGAGAGCACCAATCTACTCGCATGATGAGCCGAGAGGGGGAGGTTCTCCTTCAGATCTTGGCTATTGATGTTCGCCACAAACGGGGTCGTCCAATGCTTGGGCATCTCACTCACAGCATTCTGAGCTACGCCCGGAGGGAGGCCTCGCATCGACGTTAGGGAGCGAGACCGCTCGAAGGCATGCAGGGCCTCGTGGCGATTCGGGAAGGCGATTGGGGCATAACTGCGAGATCAAAAGTAGATAGAAAATGTTAGAAAAACAAGGGATAATAGGCAATGAAGGTTAACTGGGCGAGCTACTTACTGAGCTCGGTCGGGGTCCCAGCCCAGGAGCGTGTCATCGGTGGTTTGCACCCCGAATGGAGATGGCGAGGGGGGCGAGCTCCGGATGGGCGTAGCCGCCAGCGGGGCAGTGGATTGAGCGGAGCCCCCCTGCCCAGACCTCGCCGATGTCCTCTCGACGCGGTCGGGTTCCTCGTCGACCAGGCCCGTGTACCTAGTCCTCTTGCGGGCTGGGGGATCCTCCTCGCCAGCTCGGGATCCTTCACCCCTCTGGGACCCCTTCTTCCCCCGACCTCGCTCGGAGGGGGCGACAGCTCGCCCCCCACCTCGGTAGGTCCAAGCGGCCTCTGAAGCCTTGGACTTCTCGGGAGCCTTGGCTTTCTCCCTTTGGGTTCCCGACCCCCCTACCTCGCCCTTCTTGGAGGCGAGCTCTGCCTCCTTGCTCGCCTCCAGCGCGAGCACGAACGGTGGGGCAAGTCTGTTGGGGTGAGGTGGGCCCATTTCGAAACGCTCGTTGATAATTTGGTAGGCCTCGGGGACCTCAATGATCGGGATGGCGACGAAGCTACCACCTGCACAAAAAACTACAAATGTCAGCATGATGGACAAGCTACACCCCCCCATAGGCGAGCTTCAAAGAGTTAAACCTGGGAGCTCGGGACCTTGGATATCGAGGTGGTGCGGCAGTGTAAGGAGCCCGGCGAGCCGCAGGTAATGGTGCGCGCACAGGTGGGCGACCTGCCTATCCTTCTCACTTCTCAAGCAGCAGATGGCGCGCACCACGTCGAACTGGGCCGATACCTTAGGCATGCCCCTGCTGGATTTGTGGGGCTTCGGAACTGCAAAAGGAAAGAAAATTAGAATTAGTATATCTAATTCAACCCACGCACACCGAAATAGGCGACCTACTGCTGGCTTCCCCATATCCCTCCGGAGTGGGAATACAGTCACCCCGTCCATGATACGTGCTGGAGGCTCGCCAGTCGCCGCCTATGAAGAAAAACTGCTTCTTCCAGTCATGGACTTTATTGGGCAAGTCCCCGAGAAATTTTTCCCCCGGGCGAGCTTTCAGATAATAATATCCCGCGCAGTCCTGCGTCCGCTTGGTCACGGCGAAAAGCCCGCCCAGGTCCGCCGAGGTCATCGCGTTCTCATAGCCCTCCAATCCAAAGACAGACAGGGCGGCGAGGAGGTTGCTCCATGCATTAGGGGTGAGCTGGGTGATGGCCAAGTTATTGTCGGCAAGGTATTGGCCGATGATCGGGTGTAATGGCAGCGTAAGCCCAGCCCTTAGAACATCAACGTTCAAAGCGGTCATCCCCTCAGGAGGCGCGTCGGCCCGCTCATTCTTCATTGGATCATACATGAAAATGTCGAGCGGGATGCGATACTCCCTGCGTATGATGGGCAGGTCGCATTCATCGATGAGGCTCACCACATCGCCAGCCTTGTATTCAGACGGGGCACCTTCCTCCAGGTCGGCGAGGTCAGTGGGGGGTATCCAGTCCGGGCAGGGGAAGCTCGCCGCATACTCGGCGATATACTCGTTCCAATCGAATGGGTGAACGACCTGGGTGGGAACCTGGTACTCAACCAGCTGGGGTTCCGGGAAGCCGATACGACTGAACCATTCGAGCGTAACTTCCTCCAGGTCGCCACCCTCCTCGCCGACCTCGGCGATGCCCTCATCAACCTCCTCGGGTCCTTCGTTGCCACTGGCAACTCTTTCCTCTTGGGCGACCTCGCCGCCTTCCTCCCATACCTCACGGTACACGGCGCTGGAGGCTCCTTCCTCAGGATCGGGATGCAGCTCGCCAGGTAGCTCGCTACGCAGCTCGCCAGAGACCTGGCGAGCTGTCGAGGTCGCCTCGGAGCTGGAACCGATCTCTACGTATGAAACCCGAGGTGGCTCATCCTCAATTATTGGCCGTTTGTCAGGGTTCCGGTCCGAAAGGGTCCTACTCGAGGAGTGTGTCGACATGGTCTCAAAGGAGTCCAAATGGTTCTTGGTAGAGTCCAATAATCCGAAGTCAAGGAAGTCCAAAAGGTTCCCGGTGCAACCCACAGTCCAAAATCCAGTAACCCCGAAGAAACGAAGGAAAATCAAGTAAAAGGCAGAAGAAAAGGGAAGAAAGATCGAATCCTACCTTGAAGAGCCTTCGAAAATCCATCGACCACAAGAAAAATCAATCGCCGGGAAAGCTCTGAGAATTTGAAATGCAGAAAGTGAGGAAATGAATCCACTTCACCCTATTTATAGACGTCGGGGCGAGGTGTGATATTCAGGAAGTACAGGGACCTGTTTGCAAGAAATTTGAAAGATGACATGACTGTGGGCGGGAACCGAGGTCTCAAAAGGCGTGCATGACCCCTGGATTCCCGCACCACATCGACCAAGAATAACCACCTTGACCGAGCTCGCCTGCTAGTTCGGCAATCTCCCAAAGGTAGTTCGCCGGGTTTCAAGTTCTCCAGCTCGCCTGCACATTTGACAAAGTCATGGCACATGCGAGTTGGGGGGCAAATGTTGATCTGGCGAACTAACAACTATTAGCATGTAGATAATTACGAAGGTTTGGCAGGTCGCCAGGACTCACCCAGATCCGCGGAAGTGCGGAGCTCGCCCACATGGGGGCAGCTTACCTGCGTAGCTTGCCGAAAGGAGCTCGCCCCTATTCCCTTGAAGACTCTGGAGCTCGCCCCGAGCTCGCCCCCTATCCCGATGAAGAGCTCGCCCCAGAGCTCGCCCAAACTGTTGAAGCCCACCTCCGAGCTCGCCTGTTAGTCGATAGGACCTCGATGGCGCGCTCTTTTTCCCTCCGTCCGGTTTATCCACAAGGGTGGTTTACGGTGAGGTTTTTAATTAGGCCCATCTAGTCTAAGGCATGGTAGTAGGACGAGGCATGGCAGGGGAAGCAGTGTGAGAGACCAAGACGAGGGTAAGGAACCCTCGTCAACACCGGGAGCCACGTAGGCTCGTAAGGTGCCGTCTCACACTCGCACACCTATAAATAAGACATCTCTTGTACTATTCACACAATGCAAGAATCAATATATTGCACTTTCTCTCTCTAAGCTCTCCACTTTCTCTCTCTACATTATCCAAGAACATAAGATTATTGTTTGGTAGGATTAATCCGTTATAAAGCCACATAAACGAACATGATTAAGAAATTCTATGAACACTTATATTAATAGATTTATGAAAATAAGTGTTGTTCTCATCTCCATTGAACAACCATTTTAACTTAGCCTCATGAGCTAGTAGAGGTGGCATATACTTCACATTCCCAAGGAAACAAAGTCGAGAATTCATTTCTTCAAATAACATCCCCCTCTTCGAGCCTAGATATTTCATCCATTAAATCTAATTCCCATATATTATCTTTATGTTCCTAAATTTTTTCTCCATCTTGCCAAACAAAGCTCTACTCCACTCTATCAAGTTTAATTTTAATTTCTTGAATTTTTCTTTCAAGTAATATCCTTCTCAGTCTTTAACTGAATAAAATTTCCATTTCATTGACACCCACTCTTTAAAATTCGAGAATGAACACCAAGCATTGATAAAATGAAAGGGTTTTTCCCAATATTTCACCTTATCGGCGCAAAATAATGGAAATGATACGACAATAACCTCCTCAAAGGCTCAAACCCCTCACAATATAACAAGGCTAAAAAGAAATTCACTATGAATTCACCATGCATCTATCAATTCTACTTTACAAGATCCATATATTTTATACCAAGTGAACAAGCGATCATGCAGTGGTGAATCCACTAGCTCTGACTTCCGGATAAATTCTTCAAAATATTCAATATCCCCTCTTTTCGATACAATTCTTCTCCTTACCCTTTTAGAATTTTATGTCACTGAGTTAAAATCCCCTACTATGCATATACACCCCCCTTATGTTCCTATTGATGACTATGATCAATCTCACCATAACTTTTTTTTCTCATTTAGTGCAAACTATGCATACACATTTACTAAACATCACTTCACCCTATTTGCCCCCAAAGCATGTGCAAAATAACCGCCCTGCATATGTCATTCACTGGATACAAAAAAATACATTTGAATTCTATAAGGACAATATCCACCAGACCTCCCCACTAGGGGTGGACGGTACGGCATACCGAAAAAATTTTCGCCATACCGTTACCGTACCGAAATTTTCGATATCGAAAAATATCATACCGTTGTCATACCGAAAATTTCGGTATACCGAATTTCGATATACCGAAATTTCGATACCAAAAAAAATCATACCATTTTCATACCAAAAATTTCGGTATGACAACGGTATACCGAAATTTTTGGTATACCGAAAATTTTGATTTTTTCGGTATACCGAAATATTTCGGTATACCGAAATATTTTAGGTATACCGAAATATTTTCAATATGAAATTTTCGGTATATCGCGATATACCGAAATATTTTCGGTATACCGAAATATTTCAATATACCGAAAATATTTCGGTATATCGCGGTATACCGAAATTTCTATATTTATATACCGTTACCGTATCGAAATTTTCGATACGATACCATACCGTACCGAAAATTTCGATAAATTCGATATTTTTCGATACGATAAGTCCGGTATACCGGTATTTTCGATATTTCCTCCACCCCTACTCCCCACAGCCTCTCTACGTGCCCAATCAAAGTCTCCACAGCCCCATAATTTTCTGCAGAAGAATGGATCAAATGTCTCTTTCTTTGTTTCTTGAATAAAACAAAAATCAATTATGTGTAGTTTAATCAAATCACTAACCTCTTTCCATTTCGCCTTGCTCTCGTTTTTTCTTAAAAAGTATGTATAGTCAAAGATGGAAATCTTTGAGAGCAAAGTAAGTACTCAATCCGTCCTTATTTTGAATGCTCAAATCAAATTGGAATGAGATTAAATAAATGAGTTATTTATTAGTATTAAAATGTGTAAAGTTGAAGGTATTTTGGTTCTTTCAATTTTATGAAAGGGAAATTAGTATATTGTTTGAGGGTGTGTATTGAAAAATGTAATGACATGAGGTGTAAATAAAAATATTTGTAAGAAGTTGGTTTAGAAAGTATAATTACTTTATTGTCATTTTATATAGAAAATAATAAAAACAAAATTCTTCATAAACTTTTGAGCAATTTAAAAAGAAACTGAGGGAATTGGTGGATGAGTAAAACTGATTTAGTGGAGATAAATAAAACAAGGGATCTATAAATATATAAAAGCAGAAGTAGTTGTTTACTTTAGCTGTTGATTTTGGTGGAGAGTGCACTGCCACACGTTCAGAGGTGAAACCATGGATTACACTCCTTCCAAAAAGTGCGTGAATGATCATTTTTATCTATTAAGGGTATGTTTGGTTCGTAAATATGTTTTTGACGGATAGATACTTTTATCTTCCGAACCAAATATGCCCTAAATTTAAGACTTTTACTTTTCATATTAGAAATTTGTAAGGCTCTGCAGTCAAGAATTATCAAAGTACAGCCCACTTCCTTGAGTTCAAAGCCCAAATCTCTAAATAACAGTGAAATTTAAATTACTGATAACTTTTTTAAGATGACAACCCACAAAAAGGACAAATATTTATTCTAAAAGAAAATGAGAAATGGGAATTGTGGCCACGACTTTGAGTTCCTACAACTCAAGGTTAGTTAGTTTTTTTTATTACAGGTGTCAATTTTTAATTGGTTGTATTTATATTAATTAGATAAAATTTGAATTTTTAATTTAAAATATTATTTTATAAATATACACACACATATATATATATATATATATATATATATATATATCAAAATTCAATTTTTTCCTCTATATAGACAAACACAAATTCTAATAATGTACTCGATCCGTGCAATATACTCAAATAGATTTTTTTGAATAATTAGTGGGTCAAACCGGATCCAATAAAATTTTCAAGGAAAATTCTCGGCAGCCCCAAAATATATCCTACATGAACATATGAATGATAATGTAAGGCAAAATGTGTGTTACTACATTTTAAAAAATATATTTTTTTGTACTTTTAAGGTAACTATAAGAATAATATGTATTTTTATGAGAACAAATATATGTTTTTTAATTTATTGTATATTTCATTATTAATTTTATGTTGATAATATGTTAATGTACATAGTAATTATAGTAGGCAATGAGAACAAATGAGATACACAACATTGTTTTTTCTCCTGATAAGGCAATTATCACCCCATTTGATTACTCCATCTCATCTTATAATCATCCTCTTCAATTAATCCCACATACCATAACCAACATTCTTTTTTGTCAATTTTTTTCAAAATTGGAGTACAACATTAATGATGCATGTAACAACCACTACTAACACAAACTATCATTCAATATATTTAAGGGTAAAGAAGGAAAATGAAATTTCATTCTCATTACTATTGAAGAATTTGAAACAAACACCCCTAAATACATTCATACAAAAATTAATTTTTTTTTATCAGTAAATGTTAATTGTTAGTAGTTAGGTTAGTTCATCAAGTCTCCTTACACTCCACATGTCCAAGTTCAACCTTATATCTCTCTCCTAATGCGTTCCCAACGAGAATCGAACTCAGGTCACTCACTTAAGTGAGGAGTCTGGGTGGCCAGGTGAGTAAGCCCATCTGGTTACAAAACAAAAATTAATTACCTTTTTTAGAAATAGAAACCACATAAACCATATTCAATGGTGGCTATGTTTCGTATGGTTTCAAGCTGTGAAGATTATAAGTTGAAGAAGACGAATGGGAGTTGAAGAATTAGGACAATTCAAAATGTTAAGTCATTAATCAAATTTTGTATTGAATTAAAAAATATATTTTCTTATAATTTTATCCGTCACTCATCAATTAAATATGTGCTACTAATTTGGTGACACTATTAATTATATTTACTGATATAATGCATATTTTACAATTTGATATTAGCAAGTATATTATGTGATATATATTTTATAAATAAGTTTCACAAAATTAGTACTTTTAGATGTTTTTTTTTTTTAAATAATAGATTCTTTTGATGATTTAAACAATTTTTTTTATATGTCTCTTGTGAACTCGAGTTCACATGAACTCATATCACTGTTATAAAAATATATTTAATTTTTTAACAATAATAGTGTATATGAATAACAGTGATAATAAATATACATAATGTGATACCTGAGTTTCTCACTACTCATTGGTCAATATACTTCATGTGTTGCTTGCATTTATTTACTTATATGTTAATTGCTTAATTATATATTTCATGCTTGGTGTGTATTTAAATTATTTATGTGTTAGTTTATAATTGGTTGGATATATTTTATGCAATAAGTGCACTTTAATTTAATATCATGCTATTTATTATTTGAGTGCATTTTATATTACTCAAATGTTAATTGTGATGTTGTGCTAATTATTGTATTTTTAAATGTTAAATTATTTATTGAATTGGTATATGTCTTTATTTGTTTATTAATGAAAGAAAATTCTTGTTTATTTATTTGATATTCTAGTAGAAGAAATGTGTTGTACAATTTATTTGGGCATTAGTGGTGTAAGTTAAGTGTAGGCGATTGAGGATTAATTGCAGTAATTAAATAGAATTATTAAATAAATTATATATATATATATATATAT
>JAPKLY010000264.1:323689-360522 GCA_026898435.1 Prunella vulgaris
ACGTCATTAAACCTTAAAAACATATTCACACACACAGTATTACCAACAGAAGTCGAGAGAGGGGTTTGCAGAAAAGAAAAGAAAAAAAGGATTTCGATCCGTTCCAATAAAAAGTTCATTCAGGTAAGTTTTGTGCGTAAGATTTAATAGTATTTTTATTATTTAGGCGAAAGTTTGAGTAGAATTAATTATTTAGTAGATTTGAATAATATTTGTAATTAATTGTTATTAAATACGATACGAGAAGGTGCTAGGGTGCTGTAGGGGTTTATAATATCGATTTTTTTGCGGATTTGAGGTAAGTAAAAATTCATTTGCACTGCAATGCATAAACATATTATTTTGTAAATTATTTATGTTTAAATGATAATATGTGATTTTGAATAGATTGTAATATGTGAATTATGTTCTGTGAATATGTGGAAATGAGCTTTTATACTCTATTTGATGTGGAATGAGTCTGTGAGCTCTATGCGATTGGAATGAGCCTGTGAGCTCTATATGTGATGTTGAAGGAGCCAGCGAGCTCCATAATTGATACAATTTGAATCTGTGAGTTCAATAATCTATGAATGTTGTTAAATGTCATTGATTGCACGAGCATCATGAATATCATGCGTTAACATGTGAAAGATTTCAAACTTGGTGTGATTGGCCACTGATTATGCATCGAGGGCGGAAGGGGCGACCTGGGAAGGAGCGACCTAGGGAAACCTAGCGTAGGCTACCTAGCGTGGGCCAACGTCTATATTTATGGTGTGTTTATATTAGAGGGGACTTCTGAACGAACAGGAGGCCATGTTTGGTGATGGGTCTCGCTAGGCCGTTAGAGGGATGGATCCTCACCGTATGTCTTGAAGGGGAGGGATACTTCCTGGTGGTCATAAGGGGCGCGATGGGGGGACCCTTGTATGGCCACAGGAGGGTGGTCCTCACGTTGGGCATACTTATAGTGACCACTTGATTATATATACATTTATTGGAGCTTTGTGCTCGTGCCGGTGCATAACAGTGTGTCAGGGGCCCTTAATAAGTATTTCATAAATAAATTGATGTTTTCAAATGAGAGTACATTGTGCATGGGAATGATTTTTGAGTGAAACTTCACATCATGCATAATTTCTGCTTACTGAGATTTATAAATCTCACGTAGTTTATGCATTGTAGGTAACCCTGATGATATATTATCTGGTGATGAAACTGGAGTAGCTGCGGCGCTTTTGCAGGCTTTTTGAGTTGTTGTGTACATAGATGACGATCTGCGGGCAGGACCGTGGCTTGTTTTACTTCCGTTGTAGTATAGTGTGTTTGTTGTAAATCTGTATTGTATCATGTTGTAAATTATGGTTTCTGATGTATGATTCTGGGAGGTGGAGTAGTTTGCTTGTGTGGTTTGAAACTACTTTTGTGATTAAAAACAGGTTGTCGAGTTTGATATAGTGTTATGTCGAAATTGAAAAAAAAATTATAGCCGGTTTTCAGGTCGAGTTTTATTTAAACTTATCGTATGTTTGTTTGTGTTAAGTGTGGTCGTGTCAGAGTGGTATCAGAGCACAATTTGCTTCCTGTAGACTGTCTATGTACACGAGCTCAGAACTTGCAGGAGTCCAGCTACTCCCAGTAAGTGTTTATTTAAAGTATGCTTATATTATGTGTATCATAAATTATATTGGCCATATGGTGTAGGACTGGTAGGTGTTGTTGAATAGATATGGTGAGAGAACAAGGTGAAAGTAGTGGTCCAGAAAGAACTCCTGAACAGACAGCACCAACTCCTGGTACCGATCGGGATTTTGTTATTGCTCGACTGGCAGATCTAGTTGAACGTCAGGCGCAACAGATTCAACAACTGATTGAACAAAGAGACACGGATAGACAGCGTGCTGATGTGAATCTACCACAGCCACGAGCAGATCTTGTTGATTTGGTTTCTGAGCGATTTCGAAAACTGAATCCCCCGACCTTTGAAGATGCCACTGATCCTTTAGCTGCTGAAGACTGGCTGAGAACTCTAGACAACATGTTTCAGTATAGTCGGATCCCTGATACAGAGAAAGTTTTGTGTGCCTCGTTTATGTTGTGTGGTAGCGTTGGACATTGGTGGGATACTGTTAAGAGTATTGAAGATGTTACTGCTATGACATGGGACAGGTTTAAAGAGATATTCAGAAACAAATACTTCACGGCTCCTGTCAGAATAATGAAGATGAATGAGTTTATACAGTTGAAGCAGGGAAATATGACTGTCACTGATTACCTTCGTAAGTTTGAGCAGTTGTCTAGGTTTGCTGAGCACATGGTGAGTATTGAAGCACTGAAGGTAGAGAGGTTTCTCGAGGGATTGAAGCCAGAGTTGTAAAGAGATGTGAGTATGGCTGGAATTCAAGGGGTGACTTACGCACAGGTAGCAGAGAGAGCACAGACTGCTGAGCAAGCTGAAATGCGGACCAGACATGCACAAGAGGTTCGACGTCAGTTCCAGCAGAGACCAGTTCCACAGTAGAGTGGAGATCCCATGAAGAGACCATTGCAGTTTCAGGGACCAAGACTTAACTTTCCACCTCGACAAGGACAAAGACCAGAACAGGGAGATCCAAACAAACGTTTCAGGACTGATCAGAATAAAGCACCACCACCATCTCCTTTTTGTTCGAATTGTGGTAAACAACACGGTGGAGCCTGTAATTTTCTTCCTCAAACTTGTTATACCTGTGGACAGAAGGGACATATAACTAGCACATGCCCTATCAGAACTAATCAAAGAGAACAGAAGAGAGCTCCAGCTTGAGTTTTTACCCTGACTAAGGAGGACGCAGAAGACAATCCAGTTGTCACCGGTAAGCTTTCTATTCTTAGTACTTCAACTTATGTGTTATTTGATTCTGGTGCTACACATTCATTTGCATCCACTGAGTATGTGAGAAAACTGGGTAGAACACCTAACCTATATGAAGCTAAATTTGATGTGATGATTCCTTCCGGTGAATTGAAACAAACCAATCAGATTTTACGAGGATGTGTTATTCCCATAGAAGGCAGAGAACTATATGCTGATCTGATTGTGTTGGACATGAATGATTATGATGTTATATTGGGTATGGATTGGTTATCGAAATTTGGTGCTACCATCGACTGTCAGAAAAAGAGTATCACGTTTCAGCCAGAGGGAGAAGAATCGTTTACATTTGCTGAATGAGAGAAACGCTTCAGATTTCCTACAATATCAGCTGTTAAAGCACAGAGACTATTGGAAAGTGGTTTTGAAGGTTATATGGTAAGTGTGATGAGTATTGAGGGGCAACCGTGTTCAACTGTTAGTGATGTACCAGTTGTACAAGAATATCCTGAAGTATTTCCAGATGATTTGCCAGGACTGCCACCAAATCGTGAAATTGAATTTGTGATTGAGTTACAGCCAGGAGTGTCTCCTATTTCTAAATCATCGTATCGTATGGAACCTGCTGAATTAAAAGAACTGAAAATACAATTGCAAGAACTGCTAGACAAAGGTTTCATTCGTTCTAGTTTCTCACCTTGGGGAGCACCAGTTCTATTTGTCCGGAAGAAAGATGGTACGTTGAGAATGTAAATAGATTATCGGGAACTGAACAAAATCACAATCAAGAACAAATATCATTTACCTCGGATTGATGATTTGTTTGATCAGCTTCAGGGTGCATCTATCTTTTCGAAGATTGATTTGCGTTCTGGGTATCATCAGCTGAAGATAAAAGCAGAAGATATTCCTAAGACCTCATTCAGTACGAGATACAGACATTATGAGTTCCTTGTAATGCCATTTGGACTGACAAATGCTCCAGCAGCGTTCATGGACTTGATGAATCGGGTATTTAAAGACTTCCTGGACAGGTTCATGATTGTATTTATCGATGATATTTTGATCTATTCCAAGACTAAAGAAGACCATGAAGTGCATTTGAGAAGTGTGTTAGAAGTTCTGAAAGAGAAACAGTTGTTTGCAAAGTTCAAGAAATGTGAATTCTGGTTATATCGAGTTGTATTTTTGGGACATGTGATATCAGGAACAGGGATTTCTGTTGACCCAAGTAAAGTTGAAGCTATTAATAACTGGCCACAACCTACAAATCCATCAGAGGTGCGCAGTTTTCTCAGATTGGCAGGGTATTATCGTCGATTTGTAGAGGGATTTTCCAAGATTGCTTCTCCGTTGACACAATTAACTCGAAAGAGCGTGACTTACAAATGGACAGAGGCATGTGAACAAAGTTTTGAAGAATTGAAGAAACGTTTGACATCAGTCCCTATCTTAGCAATTCCAACAGGAAATGGAGGTTTCAAAGTTTATAGTGATGCATCGAAGAATGGACTCGGGTGTGTACTAATGCAGAATGATAAAGTGATTGCCTATGCTTCGCGACAATTGAAAGAATATGAAAAGAATTATCCTACCCATGACTTGGAGTTGGCAGCTGTAGTGTTTGCACTCAAGATTTGGAGACATTACCTATACGGCGAATATTGTGAGATCTATACCGATCATAAGAGTTTGAAGTACTTCTTCACTCAGAAAGAACTGAACATGAGACAGCGAAGATGGTTAGAACTTGTGAAAGATTATGACTGTGTTATTAACTATCACCCTGGCAAAGCTAACGTGGTGGCAGATGCACTGAGTCGAAAATCAGCAGAGAAAATGGCAGCTATGACTTTGATTCAGAAACCTAAACTCCTTGACTTGCAGAGGATGAACATAGAACTGATTGAACCTGAACTTGTGACGGCGAAACTTGCAGTCTTAACGCTTAAACCAACCTTGCTGGACCGAATTCACACAGGACAACAGAATGACGAATATTTTGCTAAAGTGAAGAAAGATTTTACTTCAGGTGAACCTTCAGATTTTCAGTTGACCGACAATGATGTACTTCGATACAGAAACCGATTGTATGTACCTGATGTTGACAAAACCTGTGAAGATGTGATGGCTGAAGCACATTCGACACCCTATTCTGTACATCCTGGAGCTACTAAAATGTATAGAGACTTGAAATTGCACTACTGGTGGCCAGGTATGAAAAGAGACATTGCTCAATTTGTGGAACAATGCTTAACTTGTCAGCGGATTAAAGCAGAACACCAGAGACCTGCAGGAACTTTACAACCTTTGCTTATTCCGGAGTGGAAATGGGAGAATATTACAATGGACTTCGTCACAGGATTTCCCAAGACAGTTAAAGGCCATGATGCAGTTTGGGTAATTGTGGACCGATTGACTAAGTCAGCTCACTTCTTACCTATTTGTACTACATACTCTATGGACCGTTATGCCCAGATGTATATACAAGAGATTGTCAGATTCCATGGTGTACCTCTCACTATTGTTTCAGACAGAGATTCCAGATTTTTATCTAACTTCTGGAAGAGCTTGCACAAAGCGTTAGGGACTCAATTATCTTTCAGCACTGCGTATCATCCACAGACAGATGGAAAATCCGAGAGAACGATACAAATTCTGGAAGACATGCTCAGAGCTTGTGTGTTAGATTTTCAAGGTCAGTGGAGTAAATTCTTGCCTTTGATTGAGTTTTCCTATAACAACAGCTATCAGTCTACTATCGGAATGGCTCCATATGAAGCATTTTATGGTAGAAAATGTCGATCTCCAGTACATTGGGATGAAGTCGGAGAACGAAAACTTCTGGGTCCAGATTTAATTCGAGAAATGAGTGAAGCGGTAGTACAAATTCGAGAACGAATGAAAGCCGTTCAGGGTCGACAGAAGAGTTATGCTGATAAAAGAAGAAGAAAACTAGAGTTCGAAGTGGGTGGTCAGGTATTTCTGAAAGTTTCTCCAATGAAAGGAATAATGCGATTCCGGAAGAAAGGAAAGCTTAGTCCAAGATATGTCGGTCCATTTTCCATCACTGAGAGAATTGGCGAACTTGCTTACAGACTTGATTTGCCTACATCTATGTCCCAAATACATAATGTGTTTCATGTGTCGGCATTTAGAAAGTATATTGCGAACCCATCACATGTTTTGAAAAGCGAACCTACAGAACTGAAACCAGATTTGAGTTATGAAGAAGTTCCAGTGGAAATTCTCTTGCGTGAAGTGAAACAACTCAAAAACAAAGAAATTTCATCAGTCAAAGTATTATGGAGAAATCAGTCAGTAGAGGAAGCTATTTGGGAAAGGGAAGATAAGATTAGATCCAAGTATCCAGAACTCTTCAGGTAAGTGAAATTTTGAGGACGAAATTTTTATTAGGAGGGGAGGATGTGATACCCGAGTTTCTCACTACTCATTGGCCAATATACTTCATGTGTTGCTTGCATTTATTTACTTATATGCTAATTGCTTAATTATATATTTCATGCTTGGTGTGTATTTAAATTATTTATGTGTTAGTTTATAATTGGTTGGATATATTTTATGCAATAAGTGCATTTTAATTTAATATCATGCTATTTATTATTTGAGTGCATTTTATATTACTCAAATGTTAATTGTGATGTTGTGCTAATTATTGTACTTTTAAATGTTAAATTATTTATTGAATTGATATATGTCTTTATTTGTTTATTAATGAAAGAAAATTCTTGTTTATTTATTTGTGATTCTAGTGGAAGAAATGTGTTGTACAATTTATTTGGGTATTAGTGGTGTAAGTTAAGGGTAGGCGATTGAGGATTAATTGTAATAATTAAATAGAATTATTAAATAAATTATATATATATATATATATATATATATAAAAAGGTTAATGGCGGTGGAGGCTTAGTAGTTTAGTAGGTTAGCAGGTAAGTTTCATTAGTTAGTTTTTTTTAAAATAAAATAAAAAGAAAGGTTAGCAATTAAGATTAGTCAAAGGCGGTGGAAAGGATTTTACTTTATATACTTACCCATTAACATTTTTTTTACACACACGTCATTAAACCTTAAAAACATATTCACACACACAGTATTACCAACGGAGGTCGAGAGAGGGGTTTGCAGAAAAGAAAAAAAAAGGACGTTACAATACAAAGTTAATTCAGACAAGTTTTTGTGCGTAAGATTTAATAGTATTTTTATTATTTAGGCGAAAGTTTGAGTAGAATTAATTATTTAGTAGATTTGAATAATATTTGTAATTAATTGTTATTAGATACGATACGAGAAGGTGTTAGGGTGCTGTAGGGGTTTATATTATCGACGTTTTTGCTGATTTGAGGTAAGTAGAAATTTATTTGCACTGCAATGCATAAACATATTATTTTGTAAATTATTTACGTTTAAGTGATAACATGTGATTTTGAATAGATTGTAATATGTGAATTATGTCCTGTGAATATGTGGAAATGAGCTTTTATGCTCTATTTGATGTGGAATGAGTCTGTGAGCTATATATGTTATGTTGAATGAACATGTGAGCTCTATGCGATTGGAATGAACATGTGAGCTCTATATGTGATGTTGAAGGAGCCAGCGAGCTCCATAATTGATACAATTTGAATCTGTGAGTTCAATAATCTATGAATGTTGTTAAATGTCATTGATTGCACGAGCATCATGCATATCATGCATTAACATGTGAAAGATTTCAAACTTGGCGTGATTGGCCACTGATTATGCATCGAGGGCGGAAGGGGCGACCTGGGAAGGAGCGACCTAGGAAAACCTAGCGTAGGCTACCTAGCGTGGGCCAACGTCTATATTTATGGTGTGTTTATATTAGAGGGGACTTCTGAACGAACAGGAGGCAATGTTTGGTGATGGGTCTCGCTAGGCCGTTAGAGGGATGGATCCTCACCGTATGTCTTGAAGGGGAGGGATACTTCCTGGTGGTCATAAGGGGTGCGATGGGGGGACCCTTGTATGACCACAGGAGGGTGGTCCTCACGTTGGGCATACTTATAGTGGTCACTTGATTATATATATATTTATTGGAGCTTTGTGCTCGTGCCGGTGCATAACAGTGTGTCAGGGGCCCTTAATAAGTATTTCAGAAATAAATTGATGTTTTCAAATGAGAGTACATTGTGCATGGGAAGGATTTTTTAGTGAAACTTCACATCATGCATAATTTCTGCTTACTGAGATTTATAAATCTCACGTAGTTTATGCATTGTAGGTAACCCTGATGATATATGATCTGGTGATGAAACTGGAGTAGTTGCGGCGCTTTTGCAGGCTTTTTGAGTTGCTGTGTACATAGATGACGACCTGCGGGCAGGACCGTGGCTTGTTTTGCTTCCGTTGTAGTATACTGTGTTTATTGTAAACCTGTATTGTATCATGTTTTAAATTATGGTTTCTGATGTATGATTCTGGGAGGTGGAGTAGTTTGCTTGTGTGGTTTGAAACTACTTTTGTGACTAAAAACAGGTTGTCGAGTTTGATATAGTGTTATGTCGAAATTGAAAAAAAAATTATAGTCGGTTTTCAGGTCGAGTTTTATTTAAACTTATCGTATGTTTGTTTGTGTTAAGTGTGGTCGTGTCACATAACAGTGATAATATATACACATGACAGTGATAGTTGAGAACCGAGTTCACCGTGAACTCAAATTCATACAAATTTTTATTTTTTTTAATAAAAGATACCCAATTTTATAATATAGCATCCACCATAAAATTAGAGTTAATTTGAAATGAAAGCAAACACTGCCTTAACTTGCCAATTGATGGTTAGTTTGGTTTAATATATAGAATTCTTAAATAATAATTATTTTTTATGGAATAATCAACTCAATCATTTTTATGTAATAGAACACAATATAAAATACATGCAAGAAAAATATCAATCTCTTTCTCTTTTAACAAATCAAACTAGCATGTATATTTGTCTAATATAATATAAATGGCGGTCGCCGAGACCGCTTAGGCGGCCGCCTAGGCGCTTGAAGACCCTCAGCCGCCGACGTCAAGGTCAAATCATCGAGAAAAATTCGTAAACTCATTTGGCACTGCCGAGATCGCCTAGGCAGTCGCCGATGCCTTTTTGGCACCGTCTAGATGACCATTACTCTTTTTTTTCTAATTTTTATTTCAATTTAAAAGTTAGATCTAAAATTAAAAAATAAAAACTAATTTAATAAATTACTAAAAAATAAAAATTTAATTGAACTACTTCATAATTTATTCGTTCTATATAGTATTATGATAGTTTTTAACATTTTGTTGACTTTTTATATTTTGTGATAATTATTAATTATGTTTTGAATTTATAATTTATCTATAATGTATACTTTTATTAATATATGTTTAGAAAAAAATTAATATTAATAAAAAATAAAAAAATAAAATAGAAAAACCTTGCCTAGGCGGTCTTGGCACTTGAATGCACTCGACCGACCGCCAAACGTCATTTGCATCCTTGCTAATATCTGATGAATTTTTATTTTTTGAGTGTTATAAACTAAAATATAAAATGAATTAGAAGATGGTAATATTTTTTATCGTGAGAATGGAATATGACGTAAATATCATTTTCCTTCCTTTTCAATGATTAACGGAGACTTATCTTGCTACAGTCTAAAAAAGAATACTGCACCCTCCGTCCCAGAACAATTTGCAAGTGGGGAAGAGCACACAAATTAAGAAAAAAGTGGAATAAAGTAAGAAAAGTAGTGTTTTGAGGGTTAATTTGGTAAAATTTTATGTAAAAAGTAAGGAAGTTAGTTGGATTGAGTGTAATGTGGGCCCAAAAAGTAAAAAAGTAGTAGTACTTTGTGTAAATATGTAGATATTGTGAGGGTAAAATTTATAAAAGGGTTTTTATTTTTGTCCTTGCAAGTTCCTGTGGAACGTCCCAAATAGGAAAACTTGCAAGTTCCTCTGGGACGAAGGGAGTATTATTTTTAGGAATTATACTTTTAAATTCCACAAATTTAAAATGATTTCAAATAATTTTTTTGTTAAAAAGGATGAAATTTGTATTTTCTGAATCTTTTGAAATTATTTGTGTAAAAAAAAAAAGATCAAATTTAAAATATTTGAAATTATTTTAAAACAAGTGCATATCTTGTGGACGAAAATTACAAATTCTATCTACTCCCTCCGTCCCAACTCTTTCTTCCTGTTTTTTTATTTCAGGGCGTCTCAACCCTTTTTTCACATCTTAAAAAGAAAATAATTTATTCTTATAAAAGTCAATAAAATATATTTTTTATATTTTATTATTTAACTTCACACTAATATATTTTAACTTTTCCTTAATATGTGTGCCGGATCTTTTTGAAGAAAAATTTGGGACGGAGGTACTATTACTTTTTGAATATAAGATGCTAGAAGTAGAAGCATCAGCATTTTGTTTTGAAAGATGCATTCTATCATACGTATACACATATACTTTGAAATTTCTTGAGTGATTACGTCAATCGATTTAATTATCAACCAATTATTTTCTAGACCTAGAGACAACTAGACTATGTATAAAAAAAATTATTTATTTTTTCTCATTAATCTTGAGAGGAGCATGTATTGGACCGGTCACTTTCTAAACTCTTGCAAACATTTTCTAGAAAAAATACTCATCCCGTCCAATAATAATTTGTAAATTTTTTTTAACATCCCACAAAAATTTATAGATAAAAAAAAATATTCCATAAACTTTGCACTCATAATATTTATATAATTTTTTTAAATTTTTTTATTTTTTGGGCCCACATTATATTAAATCTAACTAATTTATTTACTTTTTATATAAAATTTTATCAAATTATCCCCATGACACTATTTTTATGACTTTTTTTAACATACGTGTTTTATACCCCTTACAAATTTCTATGAAAAAAAGAAAGTAATAATTATTGTATCATCTTTATTTGCACCCTTTAAATATTTATATATTCATTATATGATATTGTTTTCACACATTTCTACTTTATCTATTTTAAAATAACAAAACTACCATTAATAAAAAATTCATACTAATAAACAGCTCTTATATTAAAACTTGTGGTATTTGCGTATTCATTCAAAAAATGACTACAATTATAAATTAATTTACAATATTTGCATAAAAATATAGTTTTTTTTTTCTGTACATAAATATTTTTTTCTATACAAAATCTATCTATAATTTATTTAAATTTTGTGAGGTATTTAATAATTTTCAGTTAAAACTTAATGAAAATAAATGTCATTATGGGTTAAAGGAAAGGGGAGCTTAGAGTTGCAATTTAAGTCAAGCCGAGTAATTAAAATTTAAGCTGAACACTTATTGAATCAAATGGAGTTTGGGTTCATATTATTAATGAGCTCGACTTGACTTGCAAATTGAGCTCCCTAAAATTAAATTTTACTCCTTCCGTCGTAATATAAGTTTCTCATTTTTTTTCTAAACGTTCTATAATAAATTTTTCATTTCATAAAAAGTAACAATAATAGTTCATATATTAATAAACAAATATTCATTTTCACAACTTCTCATTATTTTTTTACAATTTTTTATTATTTTATATAAAAATTAACATGTGATCCATCATATAATAATAAATAATTATATTTTTAAAAAAAGAGAAACTTTAAGAGGGACAGAGGGTGTAGCTTTTTTTAATTGAGTCTGATGACCGAGTTTAAGCCGATTCGTTGATAAATCGAATTCTTCTACTACCTCCAACTCAGGGGTTTTTGCATCCCTGGAATGACACATGGTTTAAAAAAAAAAAATTAAATAAAGTAGTGGTATATGTGTAAATATGTGGAAAGTTTTGTGAATATGCACGCAAATTGATGTTTCCCTTTTAAGTAGTGCGCAAATTAATTTAGAACAACCCAAAATAAAAAGTGTGTAAATTGGTTAAGAACGGAGGGAGTACTTAGTTTGAGCTCGATTTTTTTAACAAAATAAATAAACTGTACATAAATTTTAACAAGTCCCGTCGAAGTGAATTCACGATCTGCTAATTTTTTATTTTTTATTTTTACCGTCCAAGGGGAGGGGGTGACATTTTATTTTTCTTAGGGTTTTTTTTCTTCAATTATTGTATTTTCTGTTTTTAATTATGAAAATAACGTGATATTTAAGATTGTTATGACAATAAGTAGAAACGTGAACTGAATTCATGATTTAGAGAAAAACGTGAATGCAGTTCACGTTATTCAAACGGTGGACAGAGCACGGTTACATCTGTTAACTTACGTCAGAAAACGTGACCGAAATTCACGTTTTATAAATTATTAGGTTGTTGAATATATGCTTTATTAGCCTACGGCCCTACACTCTCATATCTCCACTCCCAATTAGTATTACAATTCTGACACACTCACATCTCACCCCCAATTCACTCTCATAACCCCACCTCCACCTCACCTCCACCTCCACCTCCACCCCCACCCCCAAATATTATAATGCTGATACTCTCACATACACCTCATCCCCAATTCTTATAAATGGCTAATACTACTGTACAAACAATAATCATTTAATACTTTTTTTTTTCAAAATTGTTATTACATATCGTATTAATCAGAAAATTAATAATTTGTTAAAAAATTAAATTAATTGTGTTTCTTTTTTCTAAAGAGTTAGATATGCTAAATAATTCTAAGTATGTTTTACCTGAATTATCATTATGAGTTGCTATGTAATTTTATTAACCAATTTTTACTTTTCTTTTTTATATTTTTGTCAAATGCTAAATTTTTTAATTTCTTAAGATGATATTTTAAATTTAAATATTATAAATTTGCATTGTTATTAATTATGATAAACAAATTAATTGTAAATGATATTTTTAAATAATAAAAAATTTTGATTTTAAATTTTTAATATGGAGGATCATCATTTAAATTTTTATGTTATTTTTTTACAGAAATAATATAATTTCTAAACTACATTTGAAAATAAATTTAAAATGATTTTAAATTTATACATATTACTTAATTTTAATAACACAATATACTCAAATAAAAATTCGCGGATCCTTAGTTGGTCAAACCGGATTCAATAAAATTTTCAAGAAAAATTCTCAACAGTCACAGAATGTATACTACATGAACATATGTGTGTTACAGTAAGGCAATATGTGTGTTACAGTAAGGCAATATGTGTGTTACTACATCTTAAATTAGTTGTTTTTGAATAATTGTAAGAACACATAGTATTATTAGGGTTGTTTTGTGTAGTAATTAAAAATTGGAATTGTATAATAGAAATAAAATATAATTTAAATATATTTATTGAATTCAAAACTTTGTAGTTATAAATTTAGTATTAAAATTTGACTTGTTTGTTACATCACTAAATCAAATTAAAAAAAAAAATCAAAATATAACAACAATTTAAAAAAAAATTGATTATTGTTGTTTATCCATTAGTCATACTCATTTGTAAGAATTTTGGGGCCAGGCGGGGTGTTTTGTTTTGGGAGTGTGGTCATTCATTACCAAATTGCAATAATTTGGGGGGGTGAGTGTCAGAATTTTAATTGGGGACAACATAATAATTCAGGAAACGTGACTCTGAGTCATGTTTTCTGATTTCAGTTAACAATAGTAACGGCTTTATCAGCCATTTGGATAACGTGAATCCAGTTCACTTTTTCTGTAAATCGTGAATTCAATTCACATTTCTGTTTATTTTCATAAAATTCCTGAGTATCACATTATTTTCATAATCAAAACCAAAAAATACAATAATTAAAAAAAAAAACCCCTTTTTTTATCTTCAACATCGACAAATTGTAGCTTGTGCTGGTAACTTATAATTCCAGCCCTGGTTGGAAAACGTGAAGTAAAATAAACTTTTGAAAAATGTGAGTTCCTTTTCACTGTTGATGCAGCAAGAACTTTTGTGGTGGGCAAACAGCTGCCCAAAGGTGATCGTCGATCATCATTGATTAGCCCCCACTCAGTCCACCCCCAATTTCTTTTTCTGAATTTGACGCCCTTTTCTTTTTCTCAAATTACCTTTCCCTTTCGCAATTTTCTGCTTTAATTCCTTGTAATTTTGTAGGTAAAATAATCGTATCAAGGAGATGTCGTTTTAGCGTATGAATGGAAGTAGTTGTGATGTTACTTTTTTCCAATGTGAATACGATCGAAGCCAGTCAGCTCTTTTCTCCATGTATTCTGGAGGTTGATTGAATATTCAAAGAAATTTATCGTGTTTCAGTTCAATTTGGGACTCCTTTTATTTTAATGAATTATTATGCTAATATTACATCACGATGCATAAATGTTTGGCGGAAGAAGAGTCGGAGTGCTTGCTTTCAGTGAATAACCTACTCCATATTACCAAGGACATAAGAAGAAGGTGCGATTTTAAAACCCTAGATTACATTATTGAATCAAAACTTTGCTTGTAATTTCTACAAGGTTGCTTATCACCATAGTTGTTTGACTGAAAATGAATTTCAAATGATATAATTTTAAGATTCTCCCTGGTTTTAAAATATAATATTTGAATCCGAGTAATTGACATAAACAAATGGAATAAAGTCCTAAATTTCTTCATCCAAACACATCCTTAGGGGTCAGAAATAATTGTATTAAGTTGATTCGTAATTGTATTCATTTGTATGTGAGTTTGTTCAATGCAGATGAATTGGGTTGAGAGAGAATTTATGTGCACCATGAGATGCATGGGAACTTAAGTGGACAACAATTGTTGTAATGATGAAAACTGCTGGAATTTGGCCCATAACTTGAGGATTTTCTGGGCAACAATCTTATGTGGGCTCAATAGGTATGAAGCAATTCCTCCATTAAGATGAAATCAAGGCATTAAGATGGATGAAATCAAAGCGAGAATGTGGTCCTGGATATCCATTAAGATGAAACTCAAAGCAAATTCCTCCACACAAATGTGGTTCAAGAATCCTAGCAGTTATTTGGGAGAATGATGTGTAGAAATTTGGTTGTATTGCTAAAAGTGTAAGGTGTAATAAATATGTAATCTTTGAATTGTTGTAAGGGTTGGAGGACACTTATCCTCTATTTGGTGTTGAATGAATTTTCCTGTTTAAAAAAAAAAAGGGTACGAAGCAATTCAGCTTAAATGTGGCCTCAGTTGCTTAATCATAATGCTTTTCCTTTCTAATAAATGTATGTGATATCTCTAACTGTTCAGTCATACAGTTTTTACAACATAATTTCTTAACACATCCTTGCCACATTCATCGTGTTTATGCAAATTAGTTCACATTTGTGCTCTTCTATGGTTTTCTGTTCAGTATGTTATTGAGTGAGCATCCAGTTTACGAATAAAATAGATGATTTTACGTTGTTATTGTATTGATCTGATTATGGAATAAAAGAAGATATGAAATGATTGTTGGTTGATAAATAATGGAATGATTAATATAAATGATTTCAATAGATCTTACTCTATATGAAATGTCAATTTGCATTCGCCACATTTCAATTATATTACATGTTTCTTTGTATACAAACATCTATTTGTTAGCAATATGTAGAGGGACCAACAGAATTAAATGGGGGGCCTTGGTCCAAGTCAAATCAAGCATTTCAAGGTGATTTTAATTGTATTTTTTCTTTCATTATCATTAAACTCGTGCTGAAGCAGCAGCTACCAACTATGCCACCAAATTCAATGTCCCTGCTTGATAAGTAGTTAGATGATCATTCTTTTAGAATTTTGCTTCTTCTAATTGCTTGTGCCCTCAGGACAATTTGACATTAATCAAGATCCAAACACAACTACTATTGCACTAAGGTTCTGTATAGTTTTTTTGTTTATTGTGAAGAAAGGAAGTGCAGAATAATGAAAAATAGTCAACTCTGTTTTTTTTTTCTTATTTCCACGTGCAGAATAAAGGGAAGAAAAACATAGAAGAAACAGAACACAAGCAGTGTTGCTCTTTTGACTATTCCCCCACCCATCCCCTACTTCACATTGCAATATTTTCAACATAAATGGATTTGGTGTCGAAATTTAACAAAATGTAACAACAAAGCTTTTCTTCAGCACAAATTCTTTCCATCTCCCTCAACTGCATACCATGCTGCTTCTCAGTTGGATGATAAGCTGCAGTGAAATTCCATATGTTGTCTCCTTGTGCACATTCTTTTTCGAAAAATTCGGACCGAGGAGCTTCATTCCTCGAACGAGACGGATAAATTGCACTCCTGAAACACGAATCAGAGATCAATGTAACATTCTTGAATCATGTTTCCGTTTGCAGAATTTAACTAAATCTTACCCTTCTCATGTTTATGAAAAAGCAGTCCGTGGTTACTACCTGGGTTGATGAATCAAGCACTACAGAGGATGAATCTGCAGGAAGGCAAGACCAAAGCTGCAAAACAAACAAGAAAAACAGTGACTCTATAGTGGGAGCACCAAGTGAGAGGCTTCCACTTGATCTCCACGCTGGAGCTCTTCATCCTCTTCCCATCCCGAGGCTCTTTGCTCAAATCAAAGCTAGCCCCTTTCATCCTCAACTCCTGAATGCACCGGGTCAGGGTTCGGGCCTCGACCCGGTCCCTCTGCAACTGCCGATCCACCTTCCAGTACCTGCAAAGCTTCACTTGCACAAGAAACACCATCACTAGAGAAGTCAATGTGGATAAAATCGAAGGTATCCACCACTTTCTGCAATGGTGGTTCTCCGAGTCTGAAGACGTGAAGAGGATCGTGAGGAACAGGCCATGGAAAACGAAGAAAAAACAGCAGAGTTGGAAGATTTCTCTCCGGATCGTGTCCTTTCTCGACTCCTTTCTCGACATTCTCCTCCCGTACAGATCCTCCCCTCTTTGCCACAGCTTTAGAAGAAGGAAATGCCCTGGGCTCTGCGAGATCTCCGCCAGTGGATGGCTCTCCATCGCGGTTATCGCGGAATTCAGTTTCTGGCGATGCTCATCGTCTACAGGGATTTCAATTATGTGAGCGCACTTGGTTTCCCCCATTGATTAAGGGAAAAAGGAAATTGGGGAAATTTGAAATCGACGCCGAAATGAAAATAATTAAGTGCGAAATCACAGAAAAGGAAAGTCAATTATAGAATTCGGTGGAAGATTTTTCCAGATAGAAATGTTGGGAGAATTTCAGATGGATTTGCAGATCGAAATGGCGACAGAACCATTGATGTTTCAGGTATTTAAACGTTGAGCGGTAACGGTCATATTTTCCTTCTCGCTGGCAAGGGGGATCCGTCATGGCGGTAACGGTCAGATTTTTCAGCTCATGTTAGCCCACTGCAGTCGGTTTTCTAACTCGGGCTTAAACACTCCAAGGCCCAACAGAACTTTCATGTTTTCATGATGGGCTGAAAAATACATTGTTGGCCCAAGTTATTGACACTAGCCTCCTTTTTTGGAAATACACTATTTTAGAAAAATGTTCGGTATCTTTTTTATTTTTTAAATTTTTGGAAAAAAAATTCGAAAATATTTTCATTTTTAAACTATGTTCGGAAAAATATCGAAAAAATTGAAAAAAATTTACCGAACAAAGGTAGTGTATTTGTCCGGATAATGTATTTTCCAAAATACCTGGGCCTACATTGTTTTGGATAAGCCCAAACGAATGAGACAATATAAAAAATTGGTATTAACATAATATATTTCTTATATCGGTAGCTACCAATTAAATGATTTTAAAAAAAAATCAATAGCAGTGTGAATATGTGAATTTCGATGTATGATTTAAGAATTGTTAGGTGTTATTATATGTTGTTCTATGCTGGAGTCTTACGTATCCAAGCTCATGGGCTCAACTCGAGTTCAACAGGATTTATCATGCTTGTGAGACTAATCAAGTTAACATAATTTTACTAATTTATCTCAATTATTTACAAGTATGTATTAATTATAAATAAATAAAATATATAATTAATATTTACTTGATTTTTCTCTTGAGTATTGCGAGTTTTTTCTTGAGTCAAGAAAATCGAGTTCAAGTTGAGTTTTTTATTTCAAAATTTCTTGATTGAATTAAGTTCGAGCTTGACATTATTTAACTCTAATGAGTTCATTTACACCTTAACAAACCCACGAACAATTCAAAACCCATATATAATAATGAAAATTCTCTGGAAATTTTGCCCATCTAAATTATCAAGTGAAAAAAACCACTAGCAAGGTACTAGTTTGAAGGTAACGCAATATTTTGACAAAATCAAAATAATCTCTCTACCCATATAAAAAAATCCACCTCAATCAACCAAATTAATCGTACTTACCTAAATTTCAACACCTTTCTAAAAACTTCAATGTCC
Source organism: Prunella vulgaris (assembly GCA_026898435.1). Taxonomy (NCBI): domain Eukaryota; kingdom Viridiplantae; phylum Streptophyta; class Magnoliopsida; order Lamiales; family Lamiaceae; genus Prunella; species Prunella vulgaris. Next base: position 341,842 of record JAPKLY010000264.1, read on the forward strand.
TTTCGTTAGGGGTAAACCTGTAGTTCTTTTTAGATGCTGCATTTGTTCCAAAGTAGTGCAATGTATAGGTTAGTAGGACAAAAAGTTTTATCCTTGTGTTAATTTCATGATGTAATTTATACTACCTCTCCACCTCTCGAAAGCATGCTATATTTTTTAGACATAAAATTTTAAAAAATATGTAATGAGTAAAATGTATAGGTGGAGATTGTGAGATGAGAGTTTTGAGGATGTATATATTAAAGAATATTTTTTTAGCTTTTTGGAATATACAAATTTTTGTGGGATATTAAGAAGAAAAGTAAGTAAACTTTTCAATAACAAAGTTAGTATAATGTTAACTCTTGTTTTAATGTCCAAAAGAGGTAGGATGTTCATGTTTCAAGGAATTTGTTTGAAAACAAGTTTATTTACGAGCTTGTAATCCTTCTCCGAAAAGTCATGTGTAGGGCGTACAGAGGAGTTCAATCATGAGCTTGCATTATCATATATTAATAGTTTATGTCCATGCTTTGTATAAGGAGTTTATTTTATTGTTGGAAGATCTTTTTTTTTTGTGTGGAATAAATGGAGGCAAATGTTGCCTTTGGATCCTAACATATATTTAATGTAGATGAATGGAGGCAAATTTATTTATATAGGGTTGTTTTCAGAATCTATTATCAAAATAGGGAAAGAAACATAAACGTTATCAAAATAAAGCTAGTCGGTACTGGTAGTACCGACTGGTGACATGGACAAGCTTAGATTCTCTTACCTAGGGGAAGGTGTTCCAGTCGGCACTCACACAACCGACTGGAGGAGACAAAATGCTAAGTTGGCAATCATGAGCATCACTCTTACAAGTCGGTTGAGATGAACGTGGGTGAAGTGGACAATTTTGACGAATTTGGCCGTAAGTGACTTGATGCGGCAACCTTGCAGTTTGCGGCGTCTAAAACTTGGTTGCAGCATTAATGGTGGTTTTTTTAGGATGAAGCATTTTCATTCATAATTCTTAAAATCAACATAAATTGATCGAAAACAAAAAATAAAAATAAAAATAAATAAATCTTATTCTCTTATATTTATGAATTTTTACTCATCCTATATATTTTAATATTATAATTTTTCTTAGAAACCGTCCAATTCATTAAATTTAAATATTAATATTAATAAAAAACTTTCAACTTGATTTTTTCCATAAAAATAGAGAAATTTGTTAACATGAGTTACACACATGAAAAAAAAAATTGTGATTTTTTGCAAACGAGAAAAGCGCAAGAATGCCGAATTAAAAAAAATATAAGAAAACCCCAATATTTTTTATATAATAATTCAATTTTCTAATAACAATTTGAAAATGTTTATTTATGATTTTATTTATGATAAGAGCTAATTTAGTGGTCAAAATATGTAAATACATCCTCAATCAAATCTAATCTTAAACTTTTCGTCAAAAAAAATCTAATCTTAAACTTAAACCACATTTAATCTTGTGGAATAATTTAAATAAATAGTGAATATAAATTAAAAAATATTAATCAATTAAATCTCAAGAGAAATAAATAAACGTGGTAAATGGTAACAAATTTTCCTACAAATACTCAATGTGAAATACCCCAACTACTTTGACCGAATCAACATATAATTACTAATGAGAATTTTCAAAAAATTAGCAAGAAAAAAATATATATATATAAAATAATTATTTAATATAATATTTTATCATCATTCATTGGAAACCATCGACAACCATGGAAGTGAAAAAACCACATACCTGAAGCTCATCACCACCTTTAAAACTCCACTCCCGGAAAAGCGCAGAAGCAGTCCATACTTGCCACCACCATCCACAAAAAAGCCAACAACAGCCATGATTTCCGAAATCAATTCTCCCCGTCAAGCCACTCACTCTGCCAAATCCATCAAAATTGCCCACATCATCGGATAGTAACAACAATTCAAAGTCATTCCATGTCCATTTACATCCCAGCCGCTTCTCACCATCTGATATAGTTGTCCCCTCCAGTCGGTTGTGAGAGTGCCGACTGGAGAACCTTCCCCAAGGAAAGAGAATCTGTGGTCCACGTCACCAGTCGGTACTACCAGTACCGACTGGTTTTATTTTGATAATTCACCTCTTTTTTTCTCTATTTTGATAATATGTCGTCAAAACAACTCTATATTAATAAATTTGCCATGAATGGATGCTTAAATGTTTGAAGGAGCTAGAGAGCTAAAGGACAATAAATGAAACAGTAAAAACACCAAGAATTGCTAAGTCTATCTGTGTAAAGCTTAGACTTATAGGTTTTTTTATTTTTATTACATGTCTTTGAGGCGGTATTTATAGTTACAAGAATACATCTTGTATTGTCGTAATATCTTACCTGAATTTATGCATTTAATGCAAGGATTCTGGCGAATATAGGGCCTAGATCAAATTCTTAATGTTGTGCCTGGTCTGGCTAGTCTACACGGGACACGATTAGCAGGGAGATTGAGAAGGAAGATTGGATCAGAGACTAAAACTTGACTTGAAGCGGGAAGCAAGATCAATGAAGGAATACATAGAAGACGAAAAGCGAGCTCGATGTTATATACACCCACATGGATGGGTAGCAGGAAGGGCATCAACAATAAGCAAATTAAATGTAGCTAGGTATGCAGGCAGAGCCCTGATCGGCCTGACAACAATCGGGTAGGACTCTCCACGCACCCTTGCTCAGCCTCGTCCTAGGTGTGGAAGAAGATCATATTACAAGTGGGATAAAAACTTCCTTGCAGAGGATAAATGACAATTTTAGGTAGCTATATAGGGAATTGAGTGTAATAGGGTTGAGTATAGAGCCATTTGGCACGAGGAGATTGGGCACAGGGCCCCTGTCACAGTTGTTGGTAGCTTAGGGTTTAGGTCAAGGCAATGGAATTGAGGACTATAAATAGATCCTCAAAGGGAGCAGTTAATACATTTTAGAGAGCAAAATACACACATATTTAATACGCAAAGTTTTAGTTGTTAAGAGCATGCAAAAGCATTAATTATAGTCTTTCGGTCACCTTCATTTAGCTATGTAGATTCCACCATAAAAAATGACCACCAACACTAAATATAGAAAGATTTTGGTCGAATGAGAGGTGGACAACTAAGCATTTGTACTTGACCTTTTATTGATAAGTAGAGTTGTTAAACAAAATAAGGCTCGTGGGCTTAGCTCGACTCATTAGAAATCGACTTGACTTGAGTCGATATGTCAAATGATTCGAGTTCAAGCTCAACAGATACTCATTTGTTTAACAAGCTTAGCCCAGCTCAGCTTGCAAGTTGCTCAGTAGACTCGAAATATAAAGATTGTTTTGTAAATATTTTATAATTTAAGATATGAAATTATAATATTTTACATAATAATACAATCCTAGTTCCTATGTTACTCATATTGATGAACTGGTGATAGTTTTATCTTTATTGAAGTATAAAAATGTGAATATGTTGAATTATGGAATTGTTGATATAATGTCGGTTAAATATATTTTTTCTAGATTTTTAAATTTGAGTCAAGCTTTGTCGTGCTCAATGGAGCTTTGCTCGTTTTGAATTTAAGCTCGAGCTCAAGCTCGATCTTCTTAATGAGTCAGCTGAGTTCGATAAATTTAATGAGCCAAGTCGAGCTGGCACTATTCACTCGACTCGTGTAACAACTTTACAAGTAAGACAAATATTTTCAAGAGTATGCTCTACCCACCCGACCCTAGAAGTCTATTATATTACAAATTATTATAATAGTCTTGATCCTATCTTTTGACTAGATTTTGAATCTCGTCTCGTTGGTTGAGGTACAAGATCTTAGTGTCATTGCTTCTGGGAGCTTAACGATGTTTGACGAGATCTGGCAAAGTGAATTCTTTCTGGACCTCGCCTAATGTTCTATGAGGTCAAGCGAGATGTGGATGAGGTGCGATTGAGATCTTTGTGGCTTGATCTCGACCTTGCCTGCATTCGTGCTTTGGTAAATTCTCTTTGAAACTTGACTTTTGGGTGGGCTGGTTGGACGACGTCCTATGCCTTACTATAACTAAATGGGCCCGGGACATGCATAATTGTACTACAATAATTTTCATAACTAATTTTCATTATTTGTTTTATATTTTATAAAAGTAAAACACTGTATCTTGTGCATACAAAATATTGACATTTTGTAATATGTTTTTAACACAATAATTTATCACAAAAATTTCAATACAACTTTTTTCTAATCATGCATATGTGTACCATGAAAAAGTATGAGTGAAATACTTACACTTTCAAACTATTCTTTAAGAGTACTCACAACTATCACACTCAGAATTTATTACTCATATACTCTAAAAGATATTTATCATTGCAATGTTGCCCATAATTTCCATCAATTTTTTTTATTATATGATAACCACATAATTTTCCAATGTAATACATAATATGTAAGGAAAAAACTAACTATTACATCATTTTTCAATTTTGGAGTGAAAAAGAATACCACAAATGTTATAATCTCTATTTTTTTTTTTCAAATGTGCATAAAAAATTATGCATAGGTGCACAAATCATGCAAAAAATAATTACATAATGCATTTTCTAGGTAGAAGACCTACCCAAATCAAAGTAAATGAACTCCTGACCAATACAAACAAATCTACACAAACTAACCCAACATTACAAACTTTGGATTAAACACCTGGACTTTAAAACTAACTTACAAGTTTTGGATTAAACATGTAGACTTTAAAACTAACATGGGTTTTTCTATGGTTAGGAAGGCTTCGCCCTTCCTGACGTCAGTAAACCCTCTAAATATCGTTGGATTCATGATCCAACGTACAATATTATTTTAAAGAGACTGTCCTTTGCACTAGGACGATTGCACTATGCTTAAGGCGATCACACTGTTAAAAAAATTAATTAATATTATTAAATAAAATTAAAATTACCAAATTATCCTTTTAATTAAAATATTATTATATTTTAATTAAATTAAAATTTATGTTTTAATAATTAATTCTTATACTCATGGAGGAACCCTAATCCCAAATGCACGTCCAATTTTATCTAATTTCACTCAAATTAACTTCCAATTTTACTCAAGAGTTTGCCAGTCGAAGTCTTAATCCTCTATGAATTCCCTGATTCCATAGAAAGAAGAGGAATGAATCGCTATTGCTTTTAACAGTTAGCCATCGCATTTTCAGAAGATGAAGAAATCGAAGTTTTTGCAGAATTCCAAGGACATCCTCTCCAGGAGCTTCAACCCTATCAAATGGTACATCTTTAATTTTGTGGGTAGTTTAGTGCTATTATGCGCTTTTTTTAAACTCAATTCTGCGCATGTGAATGGTTTGATTGAATGAACGCAGCAAGACGTCACTGAGGTTAGCGAGTTCACGATTGAAGCTATTAAGGAACAAAAAAGAGGTGCAACTGAAGCAGATGAAGAGGGAAATAGCACAATTACTTGAATCTGGCCAAGATCAGACAGCTCGAATTCGAGTAATAATATATACTCCCTTCGTCCTGGGCAACATTATCATTTACAATCTGAGCTTGATGCGTTAGAATGCATGATTTTAATTTTTTCTTTGAATATAACTTATTCTTTATCTTGATTTGAAGTTGTAAGTGGATATAGTAAGATGGATAAACTGATGAATTTTCAAATTTATGCCTGATTTGGTGCCATATTGTTGTAATCCAGTCCTATGAGCCTTAGTTTGGAGGAGTATAAGGTTAGGTTTTACTTTCAGAAAATTAGTTTTGATCTTTGCATAGCATTTGCAAGAACACCAATTGAGTTGTGGCGGATTACACATATTCTCTTGCTTATATCAATTTACAAGAAGTGTGTGATATTAAAGTGGATTCTTGGATGGAAATGAGGCAACATAATAGTGTTATTGACGTGCATAATGATCTTTAACCACATTAACAACTTTGGGTGAATCTAGTCAACCATGATTACCTTAACTAAGTGATTTATTGCACTTCAAAGTATGAGGCCCAAGGTACAAAAAAGGAATTTGTAATTAAAATTTCTTTTGGACTTCTGCTTTTTGACACTTAGCAAAAGGAATATGATGTATATCTGTGTTTCTTCATATTTTCTAATGCCGATATAACTATAAGTTTCAACTCAGTTAATTGATCATCAAAGGACAAAACTGAGATTGTGTTAGTGTGTTCGAGCCCATCTTCTAATTATCAGAGTCAGAGAAGCTTGCTATTTACCCGTGTGCTTTTAATGTCCTCATGTTATGCTGTTTTGAGCTATTAATTGTTCTTGTACCTGGTCATAATTAATTTATGACATCATTCATTCCTACATGATATGAGAAAGATTTTTTTATGCGAATCTTATAAATTTCAGGTCGAGCATGTGATTAGGGAAGAAAAGATGATGGCCGCATATGATCTTCTCGAGATATACTGTGAACTTATTATTGCACGTCTACCAATAATTGAGTCACAGAAGTATGTTTATAATGCACTCCAGAATGCTCAAAGTTTTATTTTTCTTTTTATTTTTCTGATTATTCCTGTGTTGAGTTACCCTGAATTTTTCAATATTCAATTATTGTTCATGCTCAAACCAGTCAGTACATGCACTAAAAAATATGAAGCAAGATTTCGTAGATGTAAATTGAATGACTCTGCAACTTTCTGCTTTACAGTTTCCACAAGTATATGATGATAGAAGATAAAATAATTTGAACTGCTTATAGGACATTAATTGTTATGTGGTTTCCCTATATGTGTATAGGGATTGCCCCATTGACCTGAAAGAAGCAATTGCAAGTATAGTATTTTCTTCACCACGATGTGGTGATGTACCTGAACTTCTGGATGTAAGAAAGTAATATTCAGCAAAATATGGGAAGGAATTCATTATTGCAGCCACAGAGCTTCGTCCTATGTGTGGGGTTGGCCGGTTGGTAAGCTTTTTTTTTTTAATAAAGAACTTGCAAGCAAGGTGGGTGTGGCCAGTAAGTTAGGTCTTATTCAGCTGCATTAATCATTTATTTCTCATGTTATACAATTACAGTTGGTTGATAAGTTATCTGCAGCAGCACCCGATGGACAGACCAAAATTAAAATTTTGAATGCAATAGCAGAGGAGCACAATGTTAAATGGGATCAGAAGTCGTTCGAAGAGAATGATTTTGTACGTATTAGTGATTTACTTGAATTGTATAATTGCTTTGGTGCTAGTATGTGTTGTTTACTCTGTTATATCCTATAGATGGAGGAATATTCGAGGGCATGTTTTCATTTGTGGTTTGTTCAATTTCACCAGGGTAGGCCCAGTCCAATCACGAAGGAGAGTGAACAGCATTCTGAAAGTCCTAGTTTTGAAGCTGCAGTCGCCCAAGCTCGCCCAAGCTACAATGCACATGTCTCGCTGTTGAACCTTACCCAGCCAGAGCCTAAAATCTCATTAGGAGAGGAAAAACTATCTTCTGGTCAAGCTTCTGGTGTCAGCACCAAAACCCAACCTGAAGCAAATCCTCAAGGTATGTGTATATATATGTGATTGTGTAAGAGATGCTGACCGTGTTCTGATTGAATATTTTTGAGAGAGTGCTGTGTTGCTTATTTGTTTTATTGGCATTAGGTGAAAATATGTCGCAATTATTTAAAGGGGATGGCTACACTAGCCAGCTTGATAGTCGGAAGTCGAATCTGGAGTTCAAGGATGCTGCATCTATAGCACAGGGGGCTGCTGAGTCAGCAGAACGAGCAAGCATGGCTGCTAGAGCTGCTGCAGAACTTTCAAGTCATAGCATGATTGGGACACAATGTTCTACCCAGCCACAGAAATCCAATATTTATAACTTAAAAGCTGAAGGAGTTGCAGGTCCCTTAAATTTGAATTCTTTCGGAAAATATTCTGAAGCATCAGCCAACAAATCCTCTCCCGTACATGCAGCAGGGTTAGAAAGTGCAGAAGTTGGTGGATGTGAGCCCGATCCAGTGACATCTTCAAAATTCGAGGAGAGTGGTGGTGGTTCACAGGAATACAATAGATCAGCTTCACTTAAATTTAAATCTTCAGGTGGTGATGACTTGTTGTATCACAGTTCCCCATTTGCAGAGGAATCTGAAGGTGAAAATATGAAAAAAGAGTCTTCCATTTATGAGACTGAAACTTTAAATGGCTGGCAAAATAAAGTTGAGAATCTCGGAGAAGGAAAGATTGTGAAGCAGAAAAGCTTAAGCATTTATGAGGATGTGAATATTTTTGCAGATATTGAGAATGACGCTGAGGAGGATCCTTTTGTGAGTAACAGTAAAATAAGGTTTCATGGAGAAGCTCCGGAGACAAACTCTCATGAATCTGATGCTCTATTCTTCGACAAATCTGATTCAGATGTTGATGATCAAGACACTGATAAACGTGCTACTTATGATGAACATGACTTGGAATTTCATGTAGCCCAAAAATATCAATAAACACAGATTCTTGGAATCATAGATCTAGTGAAAGCAACGTAGTGAAGTCTGCTTCTCCACCTCCCTTTTGTAATATTTCTATACGCATTCTAAATCGTCCTCCTTGTTAGGATATTCTTGTTAGATGTTTTGATGATATGATAAACCAATCTGCTTGTAATAGGACCAGCTGAACCTGTTAGTCAGCTGATGAATAGCTAGGATTAGATAGGTTTTTATAAGGGGGAATCAACCTTGTTGCCTAGAAGATCTGAAGCTTTCATAGAGAAGAAGACCAGCTAAGACTTTGAAGACTTAGCAGATTTCAGAAGACAGAAGACTTGAGCAACTGACACAAAGTACCTGGAAGCAGAGCATCAGAGGAGACAGATCAGCTGACGTAAGAAGACCAGCTGAAGAGCATGTCGCAGACAAGACCAGGACCAGATCAGCTGAGGACCAAAACAACAAATTAGGTCTGAAGATATCAGCTGAGGTGCTGACACCAGCAGACTAGCACATCAGCCGAGGTCCGAGTACCAGCAGACCAGTACACCAGCTGAGGAGACAGATCAGCTGAGGTCTTGTGCTCCACCCAGATTCTACGGAATCACACAAGGGTTGACTTGCGATAAATGAGAGATTCCCAGAATAGAAGATCAATCAATCAAGGGGATAAACTTGATTGATTGTGCATCGCGAAGATTTCTGGGAATCATGAAGAAGATTCAATCAATCTCGATGATTAATTGAGTCCTAATTTATGGGATTTCCAATCTCTAGTCATTCCAAATGCTAGTTGATTTGAACCTATAAATAAGAGTTCCAGTGAAGATTTCAAGCATCGATCTACACGCGTTTAAGCTTGCCGAAACTCTGTCAAAATCTTCACTCGCACTCAATCCATTTATACATATCTATCATTTGTAAGCTTTGTAGAAGCTGTTAGAAGTCGATAGCCATTAAAGCTTTGACTAATTGTAAGAGAGTTTGACTCTCGAAGTTTGTGAGTGACTGAGTAAGAGAAGTTAGTGGAGAGCCCCACAATTCCAGTTGGATTGTGGAGAGTGGAGTAGGACCTTTGTCCTAACCACTATAATTTCCTGTGTCTCGTGTTCTTTATTTCCTGTTCTTTATTTGTGCACTTCACTTCTAGTAAGATTTTCATTAAAACGTTTCCGCACTCAAATACACAGCACACAATTTTCAAAACCAGACGATCTCTAAGTTGTCTGCTGTTTTTAAAATTAGCCTAAACTTGAAAAACGGTTTTAAAATCCCTCAAGTTTATTCAACCCCTCCTTCTAGACTTGACTTAGGGTTTTCTTACTCCAAAACCTGCCTTTGGGACCAACACTCCTAATTGTGATAATTTATAATTTTTTTTTCATGTAGGAACACCTTTTTAAATATTTATATTTGGTATTACATGAAAATGTAACTATTTTAAAAAGTTATAGAGTATATGCATTAAAGTGTTAGTAAATATGTGTAACAGTGATAGTTTGTAAACATGAAAATGATACTGTTTGTGCCTAATATGGGACCAAAGCAATTGTGCCCGTTTCTATTTCCCTAGAGACGAGTTGGTATGTATTGTTGTAACACATATATCTGGAATAATGGCGTTTATCCTATTATTTCGATCAATTCCTTCCATATAATGTTAAAACCTCAATACAACAATATTATAGACAAGAAACTTTACAATTTTAGAAATTATTCCCTCAGTTTCAGTAGTACATTTAAAAAAATATTTTTTAAATGAAATAATAACATGAATAAATATGTATAATTATGTAAATTTATACACAAACTGGTGTTTCTCTTTTCAATATTCAAATAAAAAAATATGCAAATTTATGTAAAACAATATAAAATAAAGGGGTTTACTAGCTGAACCAAAATTGCAAAAACTTGGGTTCTTCGATGTTCCACTCAACATTATAAAATTAAATTTTATTAGATAAAAGTAAATTAGGAGTCACGGGAAAAATACCCAATTGATATTTACACGCTAAAATGAATATAGAGTGCACAAACATAAGGCTACAAAATAAATGCCTCAACTGTGTAATCTAGTGCTTTCTTTTCTTTCTAAACCTGTATCAACCACTATTCTCTATAATAAAGTAATAAACCCATTGCAAAAGAACCCATGACAAAAAATGATGAGTGTCCTTATAGATGGATATTTGCTCAACAAAATTCTATGACTGCCAGAACAAGTCGAAGTCGTTACTATACAAGGAACGATACTGAATTTCTAAATTCACAACATGCCAATTTATGAGCTTCGATTGGAAACATTTACACAAAAGAAGTGCAAAAGGAAAAATCCACCATTCACTTTCATCCCTGCAATCACAGAAACCATGACACACATATGGTATTAGAACAGGCAGAGAATCCATCTGTGCGCTTAATTTGTTCACTGTACGGCATACTGCGTATCCAGAAGTGCACCAAACGAAAGCTAACCTCTTCTAAGCAATCTTTAACTTCAGGCAAAGACCATCTACATATTGCAAGAAAGTGTTTAGTAATTGAATAGTGTTTTAAGCACTTTAACGAGTAGAAATGGGGCTTACAGTCTCTAGCTGTAGCTAAATGCATTTCGACTATTTCTTTTTTTTTTTGTACAAAATGTAAATAGTATACCAAAGAGGTGACTAAATGTATATACAAGTACACGGGGCATACCCCGGGATGCACAAGATATACGACTCATGAGTTGCACCGCTTCTCATGACCGGAATCTACCTATAAAGTAAAAAACAAAACATCCAAAGAATGAACAAGACACGTGTTAGACCAGGTAATACAAGTACACGAGGCATACCTCGGTAAGGGAAAATCTACAATAGTAGCAAAATACAAACGGGCTAGACCCGAACAACAACTACACGGGGCATACCCCGGGAGAAAAAGCTTACCTAAGCAGTAAATTAAGTATGCCTCAAAGCATAAACAACATTCAAGTGGAATGTAAACAAAACAGTCAAACATTCAGCTGCAATGTTGACCAAAAAGTTGGACAAATTAATCCATTTTCACCCAAAAAGGTGAAGCAAACAGCAAATTAAATACCAACATATTGTCCAGTGGGTACCAAGCTGAAACAGGCAGCAGGCCTTGGTCTGAAAGAGCTCCACACAGCAGCTGCACATGGAGAAAAAAATTGTCCCCTCCAAGTAGTGAAGCAAGCAGCAACCAACATAATATGCAGCAGTAAACAAGCTAAAGCAGGCAGCAGACATTGGCCTGAGAGAGCTCCACGCAGCAGCTGGAGATAAAAGCTGATCCCACCAAGAGGTGAGGCAGGCAGCAGCATAAATGCACTAAAAAACCAGGCCTTTCACATGAAGCATTCCAAAAATAGAATATACGCAATCAGTGAAGACATACGAAACACCCCAAACTCCATACAACATTCACAACATGCAGCATAGATCCGCTGGGAAGCACTCAGTTCATGCATACCATGATTCACAGCAAGTAGCCAAGAATAGAGGAAAAATGAATAGTGGAGAAATCGTGGCTCCCCCAAACCACAGAAAATCAGCCACGCATCACAATCATCAAAATCCAGCAAAGGCAAGAACCAGTAGCAAGAAGAACCCAAGAAGAGACCATAATCTGGGCATCTAGCAGCTGAAAAATAGCCCAAAGGCCAGAACCAGCCTTACCAACGCCAGTGAGTGACAACACTCAGAAAAATCTGAGGAAACATTAAGAGCAGTGCACATCCAACAATGACCCAAAGCACAGCAGCAACAACACCATAAAATGGTGATATAAACTTAGAAAAATATGAGTAGATAAAACAGTACTACATCGAACACAAATCAAAATCCCTTGGCAACTTGAACAAAAAATTAAGGCAGCTGTAACAACTCGTGAGGGGCTAGTTGAGGAAAACCACAAACGAGGGGCGACTCCAGCGAGCTAAGCTGCCAAAGTGAGAAAATTCTCTAACCCACGACCAAGGCAACCAAACGGCAGTCCACAAAGTAGTAACACCCACCAATTTTGACAAACGGCCAAGGGATAAGGACAAGAAGATGAGAGCACAAAAGTTGTCCGAAAACAGAGAGTAGCCAAGGTAGCAGCCCACAAGTGAGACAAATATAGAGGGGAACTGAGTTTCGGATAAGAGTCATGGACCAAAAGAGGTGGGATAGGGGAGGAGCAAAAGCCACCTACACACCAAACACCCAACACAACACCTACACACCGAACACCCAACACAAGGTGGGGAAGGGGAGGAGCTTTTAGCTACAAACAGACCCAAAATGCCAATACACAAGAACCAAAACCATGGTTGCAGGCCTGGGGAGACAAACACAGGGCACCAGAAACACAACCAGCAAAGCTAAGTGTCACAAATACAAATAACAGAGTAAACTCTGAGTGGTGGTGCGTCAAAGCAGCCACCCAAGACCCAAAATAAAGCAAAGGGCACAAATGGAAACCAACCCTTAACCACCACATAAACCAGACGACATGTGGACGAACAAAGAACCACCACATAAACCAGACGAATCTTTCTCTTTTGCTTATGGAGATTGTAGTGGAGACTGATTCTTGTTTTCCTCTGAAGTATGTAAAATTCGGCATGCTCCCAGACATACTGTAAGGGATGCTAAGGTTAGTTACATGTATAATACGCGGGTAATGGATCATTGCTGAAAGGACTCTAGGCTTGGTGATATATGAAGATATATGTGTATATCCAAGACTTAGCAATAAATTCTCCAGCACTCCCACTGAACTCCTAAATTGACGTTCAGAAATCCTAAATTCAAGCAACGAAGAATTAGACTGCTACAAGTGGTTTTGATAGAAAACAAAAGGTTAGGCAAAAAGCAAAAACGAAGGAGCTCACAACTCATTGCATAAGTCTTTTAGCACAAAATATGAGTTCCAGGAAAAAATATTTGCTGGACCAGAGAAAATCTTCCAACATATGTGAGTGCTCTGTTTTATGAAATTTCAGAGAGGTCAACAGGGCCACGGCTGCTTCAATTATCACAAGGTAGTAGGAAATCGAACTGAAGACATAAACAAACATGCTTTTGTTGAGTGCCTACTTGGGAGAAAATGCAATTATGTGATATATTACCAGAAGAAATTGAGTTTCTTTAACTTTACATATTAAGTTGTATGTCGAAAAACACGGTATGAAGCTTAATCCTACTATAGGATTAGAGAATATAATCATAACCACAAACATAAGCAGAGTTATAAGATAAGCATTTCAAACAGACAGTCATGGAGAGAGAAGATAATCAAGTACCACATAGTGATAATAACAATTTTAAACCGCGTTTGACAAAGAGAAATCACGTTGAGTACACATATTATGAAGTAAATCTCATAACCAATAGACAAAAAGAAATCACGTTGAGTACACAGTCATGGTTGCAACCTGCATATGAATGTCATCATCAATCATGAATAATATATGTCATCCATGTCCACATTCATGAATAATTTGAACTGATATGCAAGCAGCGAGCTAAGTTCAAGAATTCTATATCCAACTTCAAACTCAAGAACAGGTAAAACAATAAATGATATGACCATAAATCATGCAAGCTATTCAAGAAAAGGCTTGTGTTTGGCTTATTTTCCCCATAATCCACATTTCCTTGTCTAATAAGCAAGCAAAATTTAGCTATGGATCACATCTTTGCTTCACGAGCCAAGCTTAGAACATGGGTTTCAACTCTGGGGCACTTATAAGCAAGTCATACAAGCGTTAACAACTACCTAATTACTATCACCTTGCCAGTTGCCACATTCTAACTTGTATATATATCAAATTTCAGACAAAATGATGTATTACCTATGGTCTGTATGCAATTAACTTTCCACATAAAAAAGTCCCAATGCGTAATTCATACATGTAAAATCAACCAATAGTTCGTTTTTCTCTTTCTCAAGCTAAGAAAACTCTCATCAAACCCAACAGACACTTCCGCCACCAAACCTAGTTTTAGAGCATATCCATGTACCTGTCTCCCTAAAGTAAAACTCTCCATTATGCTCAAGATACTGGAAATTCCATTTTTATCAAGTGTAATGCTCCTTTGTATCATTTCTCTAAGCAAAATGATTGTTTTTTAGTAATTCCTACTCTGAGCTAATGCATAAATCATACTAGTATAGACAGAGACTTGCCTCAAGTCCTGAGTTTCTGCAAATACAATCTCAGATAAGTTAACTGATCCCACTTTTGAGTATGTATTTATCAGACATGCTTTTACTGCAGGATCTGAATACAGCCCAATCTTTAAAGCCCAACAATGAATCTGTAATGCTTCGTCAAACATATTGGAAACTGCACAAGCTGAAAGCACACTTGATAGAGTGAAGCTGTTTATTTCCTCTCCCATTCTTTGCATCTCTTTAAGGACCTCAAAAGCAGAAACTAAATCCCCCTACTGGATAAACCCAGAGATGATGGTAGTCCAAGAAACAACATTGCGTATTGGGATTAGTTTAAATTGCTTGATAGCATCAAACATAACACCACATTTGGCATACAAATTAAGAATCACATTTCCCACAAAAACATCCCCTTCAGCCCCAGTTTTGATCACACGCCCGTGAATACATTTCCCACAAAAAGAGAACATCTCACTTGTTTCGTCTCATCTGCATCCAATGCCAGTCCTTTCGCACTTGCAAGCCAAGTGCCTAGTAGAAAATTATCATCCGCAGCAAGAACGGATGCGCCGCTAGTAACAAGATCCTCAACAATAAGACACACCTGATTTTGCTCAAATGCCCCCTCAATGGCCTTGGGGGTGCCGTAGTCCTTAATCTCCTTCCGGCGCATAAACATTGGGATATTGGACGAGAAGGAGATGCAGGTGGCAATCAGCGGAGCGCTGTAGGGGACGCCGCAGACGACGTCGTAGGGGGCGGAGGAAGGGACGGTGGCGATGATTGTCTGCGAGATTTGGCTAAGCAAGGAAGGGTAGGAAACAATAAGACGGAGATTTGGCTGAGCAAGGAAGGGTAGGACAAAAAGGCAGACGGAGAAAGAGATGGATTAGCCACAGAAACCCTCGAATACTCAGACAAACATCAAGAAACACGGCGTAATCCGAACGATTGGAAGAGGGGATCGAGAAGTAGGAGCAGTTATTACATTGAATTTGAAGTTGAATTTGGGAATTAGGGGTCATCACGATTGTATTTTTTTATGATTGTTTGAGGAAAATAATTTTAATTTTATTTAAAAATAAATTTTTTATATAAAATATGTTTGAAAAGAGTTTTATAATTTTTAAAATTAAAAATAATTTTTTAAAATTTTTATAAATAAAAGGGTATTTTAGTAATTTTCTATATTTTATTTATTAAAATTATATTTTTTTGTCCTGGGCGAAACTATATCACCCAGGGCGATGTAATATTATTTGTCGACATCTCATTGGTTTACTGACATCAGGAAGGGCGAAACCCCTTCCAGACCGTAGAAAAGCCCAACTAACATTAATAAGATTGTAGCGTGGGCGTAAATCTCTTTGCTTAAATAACTGATCCTTATCTTCCATTTTGGATTTGAAAATACCAGTTGAAAGAATTTCACATCATACGCAGGACATGGACGGATAAACATGGTAATTTCAACACCAAAAGCACTAATTTGAGATCCCAATTTATAACTCCATGAGAAAATTCTCATATCCAACAAGAATAATATTTCACAAATAAAACCATAAAAAACTCGAATTTGTAGTTATAAAATAAATCCACACATTTTAAAATCAAAACACACACTCACAAATCAAATTAGGACAAATGAAGTCAGATTTGTGCACACCAACACCAGATTCGCTCATGGTAAAACATAAATTCTTGTACACTTGGATTTTAAACTCAATTTTGACTACAAATTTGATTTTTTTTTCAAAATATATAGTTACACACTAAATTGTGTATTTTTTAAATTGGATATATTACTGATTACTTCTTAGGGTATTATTGATTATTTTTGTTGGGTATTACTGATTACTGCTTGAGTTATTTTTTTTTTTAAATCCATGTTGTTGATAGGCGAACTAAAGCGAACTACTAATGAAGGATTACAAGGATAAATAACCAAGGCTGAGAAGCTAGCCAACATAGAGAAGCTAGCCCAGACGAAGGGAAGCTCGCCCAGTCGAAGGGAAGCTAGTCCAGACGAAGGGAAGCTCGCCAAGTAGCTCGCCCATACCAGAGGAGACCAAGCCGAAGTCCATCTCTATATTACACCAAAAACTACACAAGGCAATAAAGCTCGCCTAGAACCAGCGTACGGACATTGGTCATGTAGGTAGCAAGTAACGATGTAGTAGGACAAAGCTTGTAAAGGTGGCATGGTGAGGGACCAAGACGAGGGTCAAGAACCCTCGTCAACACCAAAAGTCAAATAGGCTCATAAGGTGCCACCTCACACTTGCACACCTATAAATAGGTCTCTCTTGTATCTTTCTCTCTGGAACTGATCATAATACAATAATCATTTTCTCTCTCTAAGCTCTCTACTTTCTCTCTCTATATTATCCTCAAGAACATAAATCTTAGATTATTGTTTGATAGGATTAATGTGTTATAAAAGACACATAAGAAACATCGTTAGTAAATTCTATCAACAATTTGGCGCTAGAAGGAGGGTGGCTCACCTGAATTTTCACTCATCATCGTTCGTCTCAAAATCAAAGAACAACAAAATTGAAAAGGTACTGCACACGTCCATAGTTGGAGGTGGTTGATCAAAGTGGTTGGCGAAGGACCTATTCAAACAAGCTTATTGCGTATAAAAGAGAAAATAAAAGGAAATCCAAATCAGGTATTTATTGATCCAATATTTAAGGCCATTACGATTACATGTTTCTTTGGGCTATTAAAGAATAATTGGGCTAAGTTGTACCTTAAGGCCTAATTGATCCTTTAATGATTTATTAATTATTAGCCTATCTCAAATAAAATAATCTTGCATAGATAAAATTAATTATTTACAGGATTAATTTGAGAGAATAAAAAATTACTTCTTAAAGTAATTAAACTCCCTGCAGAAAAATTGCAAATAAATAAATTAATCCTGCAAATTAGGTCCAATCTTTATATAAACCTAATATACTTGGCCTAAATTAATTAAATTAGTCTTGTAGAATAGAAATTAATTCTTTGCATGATTAGTTTAGGAGAGTAACAAATTGCTTCTTAAAGCAATTAAATTTTAGAGTAAAAAATTGCTTCTTAAAGCAATTAAATTCCAGAGGAATAAACAAATTGCTTCTTAAAGCAATTAAATCCCAGAGGAATAAAAAATTTGCTTCTTAAAGCAATTAAAATCCAGATGCCTCCGGGCAAGATTATCACCAGATGCCTCCGGGCACGATTATTACCAGATGCCTCCGGGCACGATTATCACCAGATGCCTCCGGGCACGATTATCACCAGATGTCTTGGGCACGATTATCCCGTCTTTATAGGCGATGTCCATCCCGCCTATATTGACGAAGCCGCCTATATAGGCGATGCGCCTCCCAGAGGCATTATTCCGCCTATATAGGCGATGCGCCTTCTCTAAGCAATGGTACTTCTTGAAGGCACGATTATCCCGTCTTTATAGGCGATGTCCATCCCGGCTATATTGACGCCGCCGCCTATATAGGCAATTAGGGGTGGACGGTACGACATACCGAAATTTTTTTCACCATATAGTTACCGTACCAAAATTTTCGATATCGAAAAATATCATACCGTTGTCATACCAAAAATTTTGGTATACCAAAAAAAATCATACCATTTTCATACCGAAAATTTCGATATACCGAAATTTTGGTATGACAACGGTATACCGAAATTTTTGGTATATAAAAAATTTCGATTTTTTCGGTATACCGTGATATACCGAAATATTTGGATATACCAAAATATTTTTGGTATACCGAAATATTTTCAATATGAAATTTTTGGTATATCGCGATATACTAAAATATTTTCGGTATACTGGTATACCGAAATTTCTATATTTATATACCGTTACCGTATCAAAATTTTTGATACGATACCATGCCGTACCGAAAATTTTTATATACCGAAAATTTTGATAAATTCGATATTTTTCGATACGATAAGTACGGTATACCGGTATTTTTGATATTTCCTCCACCCCTATAGGCGATGCTTCTCCCAGAGGCATGATTCCGCCTATATAGGCGATGCGCCTTCTCGAA
>JAPKLY010000264.1:366795-422736 GCA_026898435.1 Prunella vulgaris
TTATACTAAATTTGTAACCAAAATATAAATATACTATATTTTAAGCAAAATTATACTATACTTTAATCAAAATTATACTATAATCCATTTAAATTTTAAATTTGATATCATTATATAATTTAATATATATATTTAAATTATATCAATATAATATATCAATATTTTGGTTTTTTAATTTCAGTACTTTTTAAATTTTGATTTTCAAAATTTTGAAAACTAATTTTATATATCAAAATTCAAATTATTTGCTGCTAGACCAGTTCTTTCTAGGGATGACAATGGGGCAGGGCAGGGCAGGGCGGGTATCTAAGAACACATGCCTGCCCCGCCGCCCCGCCCTGCCCCGCCCTGCCCCATGCCCCACTACGGGGCAGAACATTGTGCCCCATGCCTGCCCCATCGCGGGGCAGATCGCCCCGCCCTGCCCCATGTTAATTTTATACCAAAATATAATATATATTTTAGACAAATAAAAAATTATTTTAAAATGAAATTAATGCAATAAATTTATCAAAATATATTCACAAAAATAATTTTACATTAGAATTACAATAAATAAATAATATAATTTTAAATTTATTTAATATATTATAAATGTAGGATATTAATTTTATTTTATATGTTATAAAATATTATATATAGAATGTATTTATATATTATAAAATATTATATATTTATTTAATATATACAATGGGGCAGGATGGGGCGGGGCGGGGCAGGGCAGGGCAGTAAAAATACAAACCCATGCCTGCCCTGCCCCATGCGCAGGGCGGGGTGGGCTGCCCCATTCTCAGGATGGGGCGGGGCGGGGCTGCCCCAAATGGAGCAGGCCAGGGCGGGCCGGCTACGGGGCAGGTCATTTTGTCATCCATAGTTCTTTCAAAAAAAAAATTTATAACTGCACTTACGTGACATGACAACCCATCTTCCCCACTAAAATATTTCATTTATTTATAAAGTCAAATTAAATTAATTAAATTACAATTTTCATTTCATCTTTCTCAACCAAAATATCTTCTGCAGCAACAATGGAAAAAAAAAAGGTCCGGCCCTCACCAAAAAGACAAAATAAAAAATAAAAAATTGAAGTACTCTGCTACCCTTCTTCAATGATTGAAGCTTTGAAACTCAATTTACAGAAAATCATGGTATACTCTCTTTATATATGTATATATATAATACTTTCCTTATTACTATTTTCTTATTCAAGCCTTGAACTCAATACATTTGAGCCCATGTGATAATATGAATTATGAAGGCGGTAATGCCAAGTGCCTGTGATCAAATAAAGGCTGCCAAGCCGGAGCATGTCACGTTGGATTGTCCCCTCCAGTCGGTTCTGGTAGAACCGACTGGACACGTGTCACGATGCGAAGATTTTGATTGAATAAGCTACTTTACACGTAACCAGTCGGTATCCCTGATACCGACTGGCTTTATATTCATAAAACCTCCACCTTTATCCCCATTTTGATAATTCAATCTCAAATCATCCCTACTTTAATAAATTTGCCCTGTTTAAACCTTCACCCCAAAGATGGAAGATAGTCTTAGAAGGTTTGTTCTTCGGGTATTCGAAATTTATTCTTGGGTATTAGTAACTTGAGATATTAGTAATACCCAAACAATAGATAATAAATACCTGAAAAATTATTTGGTAATACCCAAACAATAGATAATAAATACCCGAAGAATTCTTTAGTAATACCCGAAGAATAGATAATAAATACCCGAAGAATTCTTTAGTAATACCCGAAGAATAGATAATAAATACTCAAAGAATTCTTTAGTAATACCCGAACAATAGATAATAAATACCCGAAGAATTCTATAGTAATACCCAAACAATAGATAATAAATACCCGAAGGATTCTTTAGTAATACCCGAACAATAGATAATAAATACCCAAAGAATTTTTTAGCAATACCCATATAATTTAAGTGCACTTTCCCTTGGAGGGATGAATTTCCATGGTCTGTAATCAATTTCCATGCCACCTTTCAAATGCAAAAATAATTTTGCTGAGGAAGTTCATGCCAACGTACAAAAGGGACAATACTCAAAACACTAAACCCCACAACATCATAAATGTAAAAAACAATAGGTAGGATTCATCGAAGATTACTGAAGAGAAAGAAGATATAGAGAGTGAGGGCGTAGGAACTACTTGGCACAGAAAGGCCCTGTGTAATTCTTTTATCTGTAAAATTTAAAAATTAAATATGTAAAAATTAAATAAATAAGAGGTATATATATATATACACATATATATGCTTTGACTAAGCAAGATAAGAAAATAGGGATACGTGGCTTCATTTCCACAAAATAACAACCACCACTACCTCGGTGACCATTTTGTGACTTAACTGAAATTAGAAGTGGAATTGCACGTATTTTCGCAGCCGTTGGAGAGTTCAATACCCGGAGATGAAACTTTTATGAAATATTTGACAAAAATGAAATTGGATTGGAAATAGTAAAAAATTAAGGTGCATACCATACACCCTTGTGCACAGGAGAAGCACTCAAAAATCAAATATCAAAATACTTAAAATAAATTATTGTTCACCATAAAATTTATTGTGTGTATCATTCACATAATATTTTGCTACTTTAAAATATTAAAATTAATAATTTAAAATAAATCTAAGCCAAACAAGCTCTTGGTGCGTAGCCAGTAGCCACCATCTGCTCCGGTCACTAGCCGGTAGTTTTCTTTCCATTACTTGCCCAAAAAGAAAGTAATTTAGTACACTAGACTCATCTATGGCGGCCACCATTTGTTCCGGTTGCCGGTATTTTTCTCTCCATTTCTTGTTCAAAAAGTCTAATTTTTTTTTAATATATACAGGTAAAATTATATATATATCCCTTGCCCAAGATTTTCTCTTATTGCCAAATTTCGTACTTCATTCTCTCCAAACACTGCGAGCGAGGGGGCTCTTTCCGCAATCAAGCTCTGTACTCTATGCATCTGTACAACGCATTTCTGCCGCCGCCCGTGGCGGAGGAGACGAAGAGAGAGAAGGAGGCATTCGCCGGAGTCGTTAAGTCAGTTGAGGAGTCTTACAATCCCGATGATCCTGAATCGGTTTACTCCACTCTTAAATGGGTCTCCGTTGTTGACCTGTTAAGTCTTCGCGCTCTTAATTTGATGATACTACTATCTGTCTTGAATTCATTTTTGTGTTTCAATTTATTTTATATGCTACAGATTTTAGCATCTGAGATAAGAGTAGTACTCTATATTCTTCTTGAATTTTGTGCAACCAGCTCTTCCTTTTTACGAATATCTTTTGTTTGTGATCGAACGGAGTTGTTTTGCATAATCGGATTAGTTTGTTTTGCATATTGTGCTCCACTTTTGGTTAGCAGATAGGCGAGGGGTGTTACTCAACCAGAACAACCATGTAATTCAGGCAATATATCCGTTGTTACAGTTCCAAAACCAACAAAAAAGTGGAACTAACATTTTAAATGCGAAGCACATCATATGTAGACTTGAAAAGATTTTCCTATTTTGATTTGCTTATACCCGATTTAAGTTAGTAGCGAGAGAATGATAGGTGTCATGAAGGACTGGTTTAAAGTGTTGATCGTTCATGGATTGAGCGAAAGTGATGATAAGTAAGATAAAATGTAGCAGTTTCTGTACCCTGAAGTCACATATTTTTGCCAATAAGATATACATAGAACCAAAATTGCTGGTGTTGTTGGAGGCCTTTGTATTCTGTTGTAGGTGGCGAAGGACTTGAGTTGGGGTGGAGGCTGCGGAACTACTGCATTTAAAGTTTCCACACTCTTTAGGACAAATATAGAATAAAAAAATGCTAAACATCAACTCATAAATCGACTTGACTTAATCATAGCAAATGAAATCTGAATGGGAACTGGAAAGAAGGTGATACTTAGGTTCTTTTCATGCTCTTTCATGTGTCTATGTAATACACGGAGAGAGGATTTGATCCTATAAATATTATTCTAGCCATTCTGGTTATTTTGGCCATGTTTGAGCTGGTGGCTCTTGTGGCATCTGCTGATTAAATACTTTCAAAAACTCTTAATTTGTTTAGATCACCAGTCAATTTGCAAATACATGAGATCACTTTACTTTCTATCACATTCCTCTTGTTCATTGGTTGTGACTGGGTATATAATGGAGAAATGGCTATTGCTTGTATTTACAAGGATCTCAGTTAGTTACAGTGATTCTGAATTCATTTATGTTCAATAGTTTATGATTTTGCAAAGTTGCCTTTTTCTTTTAATGATATTCTAGTTATTAATGTATTGCCTTGTATACAGGGTAAGTCTATGGGTACCTTGCTCACTTTAAAGTCTTTCATAAGTATCAACCTTTAGTTGGTTCATGTATAATCTTTGATTGCTATTACTGTATTGGTGTATAATTCCGAATGCCTTCTCTGTAATCTCTACGCATATTGCTCTCTGATATGCTTTTTGTGTAATAGTCTCAAAGCCTTAAACAGTGTATATTCTTTTTCTTATTGAAACATGCCACTGATGCCGCTACTTTCTTTTGGCCATGTGATGACAATTAGTGGAAGTGGAATTTGTCTTGCTTTTTGAGTTTAGAAAATATTCAAGTTGCATATTTTCTTTTGCAACCAGTGAGTGTATATCAGTCCTTTTGAAGATGGGATTCTTAATATCATTTGTCAGCACAGTTCTTTTATTGATTAAGGTTTCTTCTTCATCCTTGATTAAGCAGTTTTCTCAAGGCAAAAAGTGACATAGCGATTGAAGATGTCTCTGCCATTGTAAAAGTTGGTCTAGAACTGTTTCAAATATCAGAGCAAAAGCTATATGCACAGGTTAATATTTTATTTATCTTGTTCTCGAAGAAGTTACCAATTTCTTATTTGGTCTGAGTTCTTCTATTATTTGTCTAAATTAGGTTAGATGGGGAAACATTCTGGTGAAGTTGTTGAATAAGTACAGGAAAAAGTTGTGCTTAAAAGTTCAGTGGAGGCCTCTGTATGATATTTTGGTTCGAACACACTTTACAAGGTAAACTCCACATTACTTCTTTTTTCCTCGGTATATAGTCTGCTGTTTGTTCTAAATAATTATGTTGACGTAATTATAACTAGGGTAAAATACATGTCAAATAGTGGGCTAGGTGTTTTTCTGGATGTAATTTGATCACATTTGGTTAGGAGATTTTTGTGGAATGTGGATACCTAGTTTCCTTGTACATGTTCAGATAAACATTCCTTCTGTTCCTGCTGTTTTTCCTTGTTACAAGGAATTAAGTATGGTGTTAAAGATGAGCATTGCTCAGCTTCTGGGTTCTTTAAGCTATATATTTATATAGGTTTTCATTTGGCAAACCCTTGTCCTGGAAGTCATGTGTCGGATAAAGATCACAAAGCTTCACTGGCAAAAGGTAATGTGTGATGTGTTTGGTGTGGTTAAAGCAGGGAACTTCTCATTGTGCATTCCCCGTAAATTACTTCAGTGGTTGTAAAAATCTAGTAATCTTTGAAATTATTTGTGGCTCTTTACCTCTACTTGTTCAGTATATGCATATGATAATATGTTTGTTTCTAATCCAGGAATACTGGCTCCGAAGGGTGGAGACTGAGACAACGACATTTTGAAACAGTTACTTCCCTTGTTCGATCTTGCCGGAGGTTCTTTCCTTCAGGTTCTGCCCTTGAGATATGGTCTGAGTTCAGGTATCTTTCTCGTTCTAGTAAAAGAAACTTTTTGGTTCTTGTTTAAAATACTGAACTAGTAACTGGGTATTGTATCATACTGATTACAATCTTGCAGAAAAGTGTCTAGTTGATTAGACCTCCCAAATTATAAATGTTATAGGCAATTTGATTTTTTGTTTTTCTTTGCATTTTGATTCATTTTTTGCATTTCTTCTGCATTTCTTTCTCACCTTCTACTTTGTCTTTTTGAATTTGTTTTTAGAATGGAATAACATGCATATTAGATTGTTCTGCAATGGCGATTTTAACAGGAAGAGAGACTTGTACATTGATTTCTTTGCTATCTTCTTTCATGTATTTGAATGATTTTGTTGCTTGACTTGGGTAACTGTGAAGTACTTACCATATCCTTCAATTGGCTGATGACTTTCTAGCCACTGTTGTTGGAATTTAGAAAGTAAAAAGTGTCAACAGTTGAGACAATAGTATTATATCAAATTAGCTTTTGAATACTGGGAGTAGCGTTCCAACTATTTTGGTTGCTTTTCTATCATCTGCTCTTTGCTTTTACAAATTCTGACCTCGAACGAACTAGATAGATTCCATTTGTAATTGCTACTGTCATATTTGGTGATCTATAGCAAATTCTCAACTGGTGTTGTATTGTGATTTCATAAAGAAATTGTATTAGTTCTGCTTTAATAAATCAACTAACCTTCACATCAATCATGCTTGATGTCTGATATGATGTTCCCAAAGGAAATTGCTCTCATTTCCACCCTCTTGTTAATCATTCTATATTCTTCCAGTGTGTATGACTGTTGCATCAAATATTAGTTACATGTATCCTTACGGGATAAAATTAATTTTCAGATCTCAATTGGAAAATCCGTGGCATAATGCTTCTTTTGAAGGTGCTGGATTCGTGCGACTTTTCCTCCCCACAAACTTAGAGAACCAGGACTTCTTTCAATAGTAAGGAAAGCCTGTGACTTTTTGTAACTTCATCATCTGAAAACTAGAGATGATTCATTAACTTGTGCTGTCTTTGTTGCAGCGAATGGGTTAAAATATGTTTAGATCATTGGGGTTCAATACCAAATTGTCAGTTTTGGAACAGTCAGTGGGCCTCTGTCACTGCACGTGTTATAAAAAGTTACAAGTTCATTGACTGGGAGGGATTCTTGCCAGATCTATTCAACATTTACTTGAATATGTTTGAGGTATGTTTGTGTTTGTGAAAGTTGTGTTGATGTTTTAGATTTACAGTTTATTATTCATGGCATCTGCACTTACATTTTATGGAGGACTTAGAAAAGATTATTGGCATTAAGGAATGCTTGAGGTTCCCCCCTCTCTAAATAAGAAATCCCAATTGAACTTCAATGCTATGCTTTAAGCAGGTGTTGGCAGGTAGTTTTCCAGGTCATATATCGAGCTTTAGAGTTCCAATTTATCTTTTTGCCTATTAGTTTTACACATGATATTGTATTATATGGATATATGTGTGGCATACTTCTCTGTGTGTGATTGCAATGCCTCTTTTAAGTAAATTTTTGAAGTTTTTTAAACGGTTGTCTTCTATCTCATTTTCCATTAACAATTTGTTTGTAATTTTTTTGTGGCATTGAACCTATCAGAAAGTAAATTTATGGCCAGAAGTTTTGCTAAGAATATAAACACATATACATTCCAGTGGCTTCTGTTGCGTATTGAACGAATATTTTTTATTTATAGGTTCCTGTGGCTAGTGGGGGTGGATCATATCCATTCTCTGTAGGTGTTCCTAGAAACACAAGATTTTTGTTTGCAAATCGGTCCGCCACTCCATCAAAAGCCATTGCAAAATCTATTGTAAGACTTCCGTTTTGTGCTTAGTAATTGGTCCACCATAAGTCACAATAAAACATAGTCATAGTTTGGCTGCTGTTTATCTCAATGACAATGCAGGTGCATCTTTTGAAACCTGATGGTTCAGCCCAAAGCCACTTCACGAAATTGGCCAACCTTTTAGAACAGTTTGTTTTCTGGAACTTCTATTAACAACTTATTCTCTGAAATCTTTGATTTTGGATTAGTAACAAATTTGTTTTTTGTAATTCTAGATATTACCATCCTTCAAACGGTGGGCGCTGGACTTACTCATTGGAGCGCTTTTTGTTCCACTTGGTGAATATCTTCAAAAAACGCTTGCAATATGAGCAACTGTAAGGGATCTTTAATAATGATTTGATGAAAAACTTAATGTTGATATAATTTCTGAGAAATACACTGTTTCAGGAACAAAGATGTCACTGAGCAATCTGGACTGTTCCTGTTGCAGTCTGACAGGGTTTCTTTTGTGAATACCGTACTGAAGTTAATTGACCGTGGCCAATATAGCAAAAATGACCAGCTTTCTGAAACAGTAGCCACCGCAACTTCTATTTTGTCTTATGTGGAGCCATCTTTAGTTCTGCCTTTCCTGGCTTCTAGGTTCCACATGGCTTTGGAGACTGTAAGTTTCTAGCAATGATTAAATGACTTCTACTTTAAAGTGGTCTATCCAAGAATCATAGTTAGTGGGATTTGTTCAAGAAAGATGTATGGGCCGTGGAAATAGTTTGAAGAAAACAGCTACTTTTATTTTTTAATTTTTGGGGCAACTTCTTTCATATTAATTACATTATGATATATAATCAGATGACAGCCACCCACCAGTTGAAGACTGCTGTGACATCAATTGCATTTGTTGGAAGATCGTTATTTTTTACATCTTTATCATCCTTGCCCATGGACTCGACTATTGTCACTGGATCCGATTCATATGCTGATCTTTTGATGATTTCCTTGACTAACGCATTACTTGGTATGGATGCCAATGATCCTCCGAAGACCTTGGCAACCATGCAACTGCTTGGTTCTCTATTCTCTAATGTGAGGCTCTTTAGGTCTATCTGCTCAATTATGCATAGTATTTTTGTATTTGGCTCATATCTTTTATTTGCAGATGTCTGTTGTGGATGATGATATAAATGAGGGATCACTGTTTCCATCATTTCGCTTCTCGGAGTGGCTTGATGAGTTCTTGTGTCGATTATTTTCTTTGCTTCAACACTTGGAACCTAGTAGCGTTTTGTAAGAAAACATCAGATATTTTGCCTTCTTTCTTATGTTGCTGTTTTAGGTGCACATATACTGTTTGGTTGCAGTGTACAACAGCTTCTCTTTGCTCTTAAAACTTGGAGTAAGTAGTTAGTGTTGCTGCAGGAATGAAGGTACTTATTCACCATCATCATCAGGGACTTTCCTGGTGGAGGATGGACCATACTACTTCTGTATGCTGGAAATATTGCTTGGAAGGCTCTCGGATTCTCTCTACAAGCAGGTAAGGGGGGGGGGGGGGGCCTGTGAATGAACCTATAAACTTATTTTCTCTGCTTCTTTACTTTGGTTTGGTTTGATATTATGTAATGTATATTATGCAGGCACTGAAAAAAATTGTCAAGTTTGTCACGACAAATATTCTTCCTGGGGCAATAGCAGAGGTCGGGCTGCTTTGTTGTGCTTGCGTTCATTCAAATCCACAAGATGCAGTAGTTCAACTCATCAAACCAATTTTAGAGTCGGTTACTTCTTCTTTGAAAGCAACACCAACCACTGGTTTTGGAAATAGAGCAACTTCTTATGTGTCATCCTCAAGAAAGGTTCTTCTCGTGTAAATGTCTTTGATGGGCTATTGTGTTTCCTTGATATTTTTATCAATCTGTAGTTGTCTTTTTGTCTAGGAAAAATCCACCCTATCGCCAGCTCTTGAAAGAGCTATTGAATATCAGTTGAAAGTATTGTCAGTGGCAATCAGTTATGGAGGTCCAGCACTTTTGCGCTACAGGGAGCAATTCAAAGAAGTTCTTGTTTCTGCCTTTGATTCCACATCTTGGAAGGTATTCTTTCTGCTTTGTTTGACTTTGATTATGTGGCCCTCTTGATTTCTCATGCATATGTAATGCCAATTAGTTGTTTAAATATTTCAAAGGGATATGTGGATTTCACATACATATCTGTTATGATTCTTTTGGATACTAGTCTCATATAATGTTGTCTCCTCTTCACTATCAGCATCATTATTTGTTGAGATAACTCACTATATTTTGTTTAGGCTCTCAATGTTTGGTTTTAAAAATGGGGAGGGGGGGGGGGGGTAAGCTCGTTAAGTAGGAGGATAAATTGTTGCCGATGCATCAGGTTGTGTATATGCTAGTGCATGTAGAATTGGTGTTTGGGTGTGTGTGTGTGTCTTTAGATGATAGAATTTACTGGATCTCCATAAGATAGGTGCATGATCTCCTAGATGAGGACTACATCAGTTCTGATTTTTCTTTCAAAGGAAGACTAGTTTCTTGTTTAAGTCTATAAATGGAAAATTATCTCAAATTCAATTTACTGAACAGAGAAAATATAGGATATGCTTTATCATAGTGAGAATATGCAATTTTGGCCAAACCCTAGCTCCAAGTTTGATTTTTAGCCAACTTTTTTGCAGAAACTCTTTTTTTAGCCATTAGGTCAAAAAAAAAAAAAAGAAACTGGAAATGCAAAGGAGGTGATGATTTCATTAGTTTTTCCACCACATTCCACCTCGTTCCATGCTGCTCCACGAGGACTCCACCCCGTGACGCGTGCGTGCCACCTCGTCTATTGTAGAATTCCACCTCGTCTTACCCGTGAAGAAATTGGAAATGCTACAGAGCTGATATTTCCTTAATTTTTTCCACAACTATTATAGGATTCCATCTCGTTCCATGCCATGCCACGAGCACTCCACCCGTAATCCATGCGTACCATGGCTAAACAAGAATAGTTGTGGAAAACATGGCTAAAAACAAACAAGTCATTAGGGTTTGGCCAAAATAAAAATCTTCCCTTCATTATATGTTATATAGTGGAGTTTTATTGAGATTTGTGTGTGTGTATATATATGGGGTATCTATTCCACAACTTAGATGAACTTTTAGCTATTCATGCAGTTAAGATTTAAAATGTCAAGACTTCTCATAAAATTGCAGGTTAATGGAGCTGGTGACCACATACTCCGTTCTCTTTTAGGAAGCCTCGCTCACTATTACCCCATTAATCAGTACAAGTACACATTCTTTTGCTTGATTGTGCTATATTAAGGGTTTATGCAGTGTGTGCATATGTCTACACGAGCTACACATGTGCATAGTTTGATACAAGGCTAAATGTCTTTTTTTTATAGGTGTACTATGCATCATCCTTTTGCGACTTCTCTAGAGGAATGGATTGACACAAAAGATTTTTCAATGGATAAGCCAGACATGGGACCAAAGTGGCATGTTCCCACAGAAGACGAAATAAATTTTGCAAATGAGCTTTTAAGTATGCACTTTGACGCTGCTCTGGATGACCTGCTAACCATATGCCAGTCCAGAATGCACTCTGATCCAGGTATGCATGAGTGCGCTTCAACCGTTCTTTTGAATGGATTTCAAAATTTTCTTTTTTGGGACATATATGACAAATTCTGATTGGGATGGCACACATTTTTATCAAGTAGGTGTGAATATTGGTATATATAAATTTGTCATCTGAGATTCATTGATGTTTTACATAATCTTGTTTAACGTATCCTAGAAAATATTTTACTACGTGATTGTGTGCATGTACATATGTACCATTACACATATCGTGCACTGGCTAACTTATTGCACTTTTAATGCCCAGGAGATGAGAAAGATCACTTAAAAGTGACTCTTCTGCGTGTTGACTCTTCACTGCAAGGTGTTTTGTCATGTTTACCTGATTTCAGGCCATCCTCTGAGAATGGGATGGTTAAAGAGACGGGCTCTTCTCCATTTCTGATTGCTGGGGCAACAGGTTCATGTGTTGGTAGCTCAGAATTAAGGCAAAAAGCTGCTGGCATCATCCATGAAACTTGCAAGTAAATTTTTTTTCCTTCGATGCCACCACTTTGCCCTCTCTATTCATGCTGTATGGTAGCTTTTTGAAACTCACTATGTCATGATGTTGCAGATATTTGTTGAAGGAGAAGTCTGATGATAGCATCTTATTTTTACTTCTCATTCGCATAATGGATACGTTGGGAAATTATGGTGAGTCCTCATTGTGATGATCTTTTTCTTTGCAACCTAATCTTCTAATCATTCTTTGTGATGATATCTTGAAGGGAGTTCGGAATATGAGGAGTGGTCTAATCACAGGCAGGCCTGGAAGTTGGAATCTACTGCTATTGTAGAGCCTCCAATTAATTTTATTGTATCATCTCATTCAAAAGGAAAAAGAAGGTGAGGTATCCCATGAAATCTGTATTTCCAATATTTTCTATGTGTCAATTACTTTGAGGATCTGAAGGTGTTTTGTTATAGGCCTAGGTGGGCACTAATAGACAAAGCTTATATGCACAATACCTGGAGATCATCACAGTCCTCGTATCATTTGTTCCGTACGAGTGGGAACATGCTTCCATCAGATCATGTGATTCTTTTAATGGATGATCTCCTTAATCTCTCGTTGCATAGTTATGAAACTGTTAGAAGGTGAGTCAATTTTCTTTATCCTTTAGTTTTGTACGGCCTTGTTGTGGCAGCATAAGAACCTCTTCTTTTGTGTTGTCAAGCTGTAAAAGAAAATCTGGGTGCAGGCTTGTTTGGTTCCCTTATCTAGTTAGTGCAATTAAGAATGTGTTTAGGCTTGATTAGTTCCATATCTAGTCAGTGCAATTAAGGATATCCTACCTTAAAATTCTATATACTTAATACTTCTTATAAATGTCTTGTTCTAACTTCTAAGGGCTCATTTGGTTCGTAAGATAAAAGTATCTATCCGCCAAAAACATGCATGTTTTTGGCGGATAGATACTTTTATCTTACGAACCAAATGAGCCCTAAGAGTTGATTATTTATTGAATGCACAGTACCTAGTCGTTTTTCAGTTAAGAATTGAGTATTTGCACCACTATTTGTCCTTTTGTGTGAACTTAAGTTCCAATTTTATATTTTCTTTTTTTTGTTTATTACATGTGGAAAAAACTATGGCCCATTAATTGTGAGTATGAGTATCTGTCAAAATATGCGACATCCCCATCTTGTGGTAACATTTGTTGTGTGTATACATTTGTCACCAGACTTGCTGCAAAATCTATCCTGAAGATGATGAAGAGATGGCCATCGACAATTTCAAAATGTATACTAACCCTTGCTGAAAATCTTAGAAACTCAAGTTTGCCTGAAAATGCAGTCTTAGGTTCTTGTGCTGTCCTTTCATCCCAAACCGTTCTCAAGCGTTTAACAACGGTATCAGTTTCAGGAAATTGCTTAAATAAAATTGTGAAGTGAGTTTTTGGATTTCTGCTAACGTGTTTCTCTTTCTACTTCAAATCCAGGACAGGAAGGCTCTTTCTTCATTCCTTCTTGGAATCTTACACAGGTAATCTTCTTTTTAAATTTCATTTTATATGCTGGGTTTCTTAGATATGTTTTTCCAGTAAATCATAAATGTGCTAAATTATGTTTTTGTGACTTGAAGCTCCCATAATGAAACCCAAAAAGCTCAGAAAGCAATTACTGAGGTGAGCTACATGATTCAATGGTCATGTTTCAATTTTCCTTTGATGCCCAACCTGGGCAATGTCATAGATTTTGGGGTGTCTGTAATTTTATATGTTATATATGCAGCTTTTTGTCAAGTATAATATCTATTTCGCGGGATTGTCAAGAAGCATTTTTGGGGAACAGGGCAATCATGATAACTCGGAGTTTGCAGATTTGGTTGCTGAAATTGGTTCCATGAGTTTTGATAGCACCAACTTGCACTGGCGGTACAGATCATCATCATTCAAAAGTCCATTCATAATTGTACCTAATACAGTTGTGATGACATTTTGTACATGCTTGTAGCCTTACATCTCATGGCTCCTTTTCAGGTATAATTTAATGGCTAATAGGATTCTTCTGTTGCTGGCTATAGCATCCAGAAATGATCCAACTGTACCCACAAAAGTTCTAAGTGAAATTGCTGGTATGGCAGTAAACCCTGTTCAATCTGTTGGTCCTTCCTGCATTAAACTTGGCATCCTTGTTTTCAATATTTCTACATACTATTTTATAGTCTGTCAGCTATTCGAATATCAAAATTGCTTCAATCTGTTGGTCCTTCCTGCATTAAACTTGCATCATTGTTTTCAATTTTTCTACATACTATTTTATAGCCCGTCAGCTATTCGAATATCAAAATTGCTTCTATAGGTTGCAAGTTTCCCTTATTAAAAATCTGACATTTACAGGTCACTTTTTGAAGAATCTGAAAAGTCAACTTCCACAAACTAGAATTTTAGCAATCTCCGCTTTGAACACACTTCTGAAAGAGTCACCATACAAATTATCAGCAGATAACAGCACCAATGGTCATGGATTTTTGCAGGGAGATACCAAGTCATCACTTGAGGGAGCATTAAGTGGTATATTTCAGGAAGAAGGCTTTTTTAGTGAGACTTTGAATAGTCTTTCAAATGTTCATATTATCAGTGATTTGGATACTGCATCTTCCAAAGGACATTATGGAAGTTCATCCATGCAGAGCTTTGCTGACAAATCAATAACTCGTTTCTATTTTGATTTTTCTGCTTCATGGCCTCGTACTCCAAGTTGGATATCTTTATTCGGAAGTGATACTTTTTACTCGAACTTTGCACGTATCTTCAAAAGGCTAATTCAAGAATGTGGTATGCCTGTTTTGCTGGCTCTGAGAACTTCGCTACAGGAGTTTGTGGATGCTAAGGAGAGGTCAAAGCAGTGTGTTGCTGCTGAAGCATTAGCTGGAGTTCTGCATTCTGACGTCCTTGGTGTTTCAGAAGCATGGGATAGCTGGATAGTGGTCCAGTTGCAAAATATTATTCACGCCCCCTCTGTGGAATCAATTCCGGAGTGGACCGCAAGTATACGTTATGCAGTCACTGGGAAGGGAAAGTCTGGAAATAGAGCTCCTCTTTTGAGAGAGAAAATAATTGATTGTCTGATGAAACCTTTACCACAAACAGTCACTACTTCTGTAGTTGCCAAACGCTATACTTTTCTTTCAGCTGTCCTCATAGAAGTGTCTCCTCCGAGAATGACGGAAATTGAGTTATCATTTCATTATAATCTCCTGAAAGAGTTACTGAGCAACATGAATCATTCGTCTGCCCAAGTAAGTGAATAAATTTGTGTCAGGCGTGTCTAACTTCTAACTTCCTTCTAACTAGGAAGTACCTTTTGGTTGTCTGAGTATGCCTATTACTCTCGAGTGAACTAGTTGCTCATAATTTTACTTAAGTGCTGTATGACTATCTCGATTTGTGGTTTTGGGACCAATTCCCTTCCTGTGAGTTGTACTTATATTATTCTTTTCTCAGATTTGAATACCTCCATATCAGATGGTGAAAATATTGGTGGGAGCTTAAAAGCGCTCCCTTCCTGTGATTTATTTGTTAAAAGAAAATTCCAATTTTTTCCTGTAGATGTTAATTTGACAACTCAAAACTGGGATTTTGTCACACAAAAGAGGTCATTTTTGGCAGATTCTTGCAACATATATTAAATGCTAGACCTAATAAAATTTATACTTTTGTTTTAGGGACGTCCCACAATAAATTTCGCACCCCAAAAATGAAAATAAAACACTCTCATAGTACCCACTTTATTTTAAAATTCTCTTCATTCATTGGTCCAAAAAGTCAATAAATCAATTTTCTTAAAAAGTGTGCATTCCCTCCTATGAAGTTTATTAGGGGACAGAGGGAGTTCACTTTTCTCTTACTTGTGAATGACTGCATATCTGAAACTCTGCTTGATATCTTGACTTCCTTAATCTATTAAATTTCAAAGCTAAAAAGGTTGGAACTTCTAACAAAATGGTGAGTAGCAATTGTGAACTTCTGATAGAATATTAGTGCAATACTTATACTACGTTTATAGCCAGAGTAGAAATAATTAACTTTTAGTTGTTCATTAATATCTTGTTTATGAGTACGGTTATTTCTTAAAGAATCCCCATTACCGAAATCAAACTTGTTATGATCTTTACCGATTCAGAGATCTTTTTCATCCGTCAAAAAATAAATCACTATTTTGTGAACAGGTGAGGGAAGCCATTGGTGTTACCCTTTCTGTGTTATGCTCGAACCTTCGACTTTATGCATCCTGTTGCAACTGTCAGTTGCATAGAGGTGGAGCCAGCACTGCAGACACAGATGATGTAGGATGCTGGGATCAATATCTAGTGAAACGGGCTACTGAACTGGTAACTAAGATACAAAATGTTAGTGTATCAGAAACATTGGAGATACCAGCAGAGGGAATATCGGAAAATGGGGTGTCAGGTGACCATTCTAAAGACGATATCAGATGGATGGAAACGGTATCTTTTTGCCTATGCATAAATATTTCTTTTTATCATATTCTGAAGTCTTATCCAATTATTTGGCTTCTGTAAAATTATTTCATTCTCTCTCCATGTGCACAGTTGTATCATTTTATCATATCATCTTTGAAGTCTGGAAGGTCTTCAACGTTGTTGGATGTTATTGTGGATCTTCTGTACCCAGTGATATCTTTACAGGTATTCTTTTCCGACTTTTTGATGCTTTTATGGTGCTTTCCACCTCATTTATTGATACTCTGAAGATGCTGTTTCCACATCAACTTTTATTTGCTATCAGATGCTTGTTGTGTTCGTTTTTTAATTATTCTTCTCATGAGAATGGACAAATGGCCGACTAGGGTCCTAGGAGCAAGAAACAGTAGGGAGAAAGTGTAGTTTATCTATATGTTACTATTAATTACATAACATTTGAAGAAGATCTCTGTCCCTTCTGTAGCATTTCTTTTGACAGAAGAATTAGTTAAAGCACTAGAGACCTAAATTTATAGTATCGGGGTAACCAAGATATTAATGCCTCCCTATTTTAGAAAGTAAAAAAAAAGTACTTTCCTTTATTTATCCTCTAACCCTAACCTAATCCCATCCAAATAAAAAATTCGAATTTTTAGGATTCTATAAATTGGATGAATGCTGAATGCATTGGAATTTATAATTTAAAGTTTTTTTTAGGCATGCTATAACTTATAATTTAAACTGTTGAAAAATAGAAATGGCTCAATATATAACCCTAAATTGCTCTGATATACTGAACTGTGTTGTTTCAATGATATTCAGATACGGCCAAACAGAAATAATAATCTTGAATATAGTAAAGTAATCAATAGATTAAAATCACATTGCAATATTCTGAATTTTTGAATTATTATGTAATATCTTTATTGTTAATATTTTTAAAGTACACGTACAAGTCATTGTATCATTACTCAAGGTAAAGAAAGAGTGCAGTTATTTTCTTTTCTGCTTCTGTTTTTGGATTTAAATAATGTTGAGTTTTACTAATATAACCTTTACCTTCATGTCACTACCACACTACTAATTGGACCTTATTACATCATTTTGTATTTAAAATAAATCAAGTACACTGTTGTGGAGCCATAGTCTATCATGAGCTGCTGCCACGAAATTTGAAAGACTTCGAGATACACTGTTGTTCCACTATATATAAAGCAAACTGGCTTTCGACCTGCAATAGTTGAACGAGTATCAGGATAACCAAGATATTAATGCCCTTTCTTGGATAGTTAAAATAATTAAAGTTCTTTCCTTAGTTTATCCTCTATTCGAAACCTAACCCCAACCAAATTCAAAATTCCAAGTTTTAGGTTTCAATGAATTGGATGATTGCTGAATGCATTGAAAATTATAATTTTGAGTATTTCTAGGCATGCTAAAACTAGTAGATGTATTTGGAAGAATTTGAGATAATATCATAGAATGAAATTCGTGTAGGGGCTTAATGCAGTTTGGTTCTATCGTGCTCCTTTCCCTGCAAGGATATTTACCCTGGGGTCTATGTATAAACTTATATATCGATCTCATTTTTGAAGGAAACATCAAATAAAGACCTGTCAAATCTGGCCAAGGCTTCTTTTGAATTGCTAAAATGGAGAGTGACTGGGGAGCCTCATCTTCGAAAAGCTCTTCCTATTATTGTTTCTTTAGCTAATGATCCCAATTGGAGAACTCGATCTGCAACTTTGACCTTTTTGCGAAGTTTCATGTACAGGTATGCTAGTTGATTCCGGATTGGGTGGATTTCTACTGCCCTACCCTATTTAGTATTATCTTGTTCCCTTTTGAAGTTTCATATGGTTTATCAACATAGTTGCCTCAAGTCAATATTTTTTATCCTATCAAGATAATAGTCTTCAACTGTCCAAAGATTTCATACCTCTTTTTTTGCTATATCTGTAAGCAAAAATTATTTTACATTTCTTTCTCTGTTAGTCAAATAGACAGAAATATCTTCTAACACGTTACTTTTTGGAAGTTAGGAAAAGCTAATATCAATGTTTTTTCTGCAAAATTAAAATAAGATTGCAAAGTCAACTATGAGTTCAAGAGTATAACCACTAACACATAAAAATCAAAATGACATGAAGTGTCATTTCCACAAGTTTGTCTAATAATGCTCTGTCATCTTCCTGAAGGCATGCTTTTATCCTTTCTACCACCGATAAAAAACAAATCTGGCAAGCTGTGGAGAAGCTTCTGACAGACAATCAACTTGAGGCAAGTTTCTGAGGCTTTCCGTACCACTTTAGTTCTTTTTTTTCTTTGAATCCCATGTTTTTAACATTATTCTAATCATATATATATTGGAGAAGTTCACTCTTTCATGTAGGACGAGTCTCCTTTCACATGATGGTTCCTGGCAGAAGTTTTCATAGGAATCTTTATTATTATTATTATTGTTTTGGCCAGGTGAGGGAGCACGCTGCTGCAGTGTTAGCTGGGCTGATGAAGGGTGGAGATGAAGACTTGGTCGAAGATTTTCGCCGAAGAGCTTATGAGCAAGCTAATGCTGTACTGAAGAAAAGGAAAAGCAGGTAGATTTATTGCTTGATGTTTTCATGTATTTTTCTTTTTAATCGTGGAAATGGGTAAAGTGAAATTCCCATTGTGTTTCTGTTTATCATCAACGTTGATAATCCTGTACAGAAGTTCTGCTTATGCAATTCCATATGAGGTTGCATTGTAAACATCCTGTAGTTAAAGCCGGAAATCACCAAAAACTCAGAGAGGCTAACTTTGTCCAAAATATCTTCTACTTTTTCGTTCCTCTTCCTCGAAATACGCTTGATTGAACATGTCAATTATTGTTGCTTCCAAGCACCACTGAGGTTTGTTTAGTTAATTATATTTTTTTCCTTTACATGTATCTCCTTTTCTTTTCAACCTCTTGAGCATTCTGCTAGACCTAAATCTTTTCAAGCGGGCTTCTCATACAAGTCATTACTTTAGATATGCCCTGGTGCCTGCTGAATATTTGGCTTTCCAGAAGAATCTTGAGGGCACTTACCCAAATCATCACTGCTACACCTCTCTCTCTCTCTCCTAGAATTTTTCTACCACTCTAGCTATATCTTCTGATTGGGGTTTTTAATAATGTTCAAATAGGAACTCAATCCAATAAAACTGCTGAGATAATCTACTTGAAAATGCATCTCAATATTTTTGTTGCTCACGCATACAGTAATGGATTCATTTTTTTGTTAACAATCTCTCCAAGATGTGATCATTGGAAAAAAACTGTCAGTAAACAATGATGCTACTGTGTGGAGTTTTGGTTTTATGAGCTCTTCCTGCTCTGAATGTGATAATATAACATTACTCATTTGCAATAACAGAAGCAAGGTTTCTACATTGCCCATTGCATCTGTACATGGATCAATACTTGCTTTGGCAGCTTGTGTACTATCAGTTCCTTATGATATGCCTAGGTCAGTTCACCTTTTAATCTATTAACCATGCTTAAGATTCTACATTCGGAACTTGTACTTGTGTTTGTTGAATTTGATAATTGTGCGTTATGATCAGTAATTGCCCCAGTCTTCAAATGTTCTGGAGAATTATTCTTTGTCAACAGTAATGGAAGAA
Organism: Prunella vulgaris; assembly: GCA_026898435.1. Lineage (NCBI taxonomy): Eukaryota > Viridiplantae > Streptophyta > Magnoliopsida > Lamiales > Lamiaceae > Prunella > Prunella vulgaris. Next base: position 386,518 of record JAPKLY010000264.1, read on the forward strand.
CTTAGATTCAAACTTGTAAATATAGTTGGTTTACTTCTGGAGGTGTATCTGGTAGTTGAAGAAGGTTTGTGTTAGTTACAGTAAACTATTTCACTCTCTGTTATCAAATTCTTCCAGGATTGAAATAGTTAAAGTAAATCTATTCCACATCTCTATTCTAGTTTAACGATCAATTTAATGTCTTTATGAATGCTACCTCAGAGAGAAATTTAAGTAGTTAAAAGTTAAAACCCAAAGTCCCAAACTACAAGTTTTACTTGTGAGATCGATTATGCAGTGAAAATAGTTTCCACGATGAGTTTCTAGGGAGATCAGATCCTGCTTTGCCCATGAGAGAGATGAATGTTTGCTACAAAAATCCAGAATTAATACAAATCTGTTGATGCATTTTGTTTAGAAAAAGCTACTTCATCTAACCAAGTTATATGCAAATTCTGACCTTTATGAGTAATTCCCAAAACAAAGAATTGTTGTTTACCCAAAGCAAACTTGCTGGCATTAGGATTATTGTTACTAATGTTTTCACGTGGGGTTGGGTGGTGTATTATGACCCAGTTCAGGAAGTAGAAAATTTTGAGGTCAGAGTTCCATGACATTGTATGACCATTGTTGTGTTTTTTCCTAAATGTCTTGTTCCTGAGCTTTGCATCATTCCTTTCTCATCAACAACATAGCCATATATATGTTTTTAATCTTATATCTTTCACTAATTTATTACTAATTGTTGCAGTTGGTTGCCTGAGCATGTTACTTTGCTAGCCCTTTTTGTGTCAGAGCCGTCACCCTTGAAATCTACTGTTACAAAAGCGGTAGCTGAATTCCGTCGCACCCATGCAGACACATGGAATGTACAGAAAGACTCATTCACCGAAGAGCAACTCGAGGTCTAGCTTTATGATTTTTTTTTTTTCACCAAATAACAGATGATGATATTGAATATCTAATTGAGACATGGAATCTTGCAGGTTCTGGCCGATACCTCTTCCTCATCTTCATACTTTGCTTGATGTCTATTCTTTGAAACAGCCCACCTTCCCAATGGCAATAGAAATAAAGAAACATTATTTTGTATTCGTATCTGTAGTGATATAATATGACTGTTTGTAATGATATATTCTTGCGATTTTTCAAGTTATATTTATTTACATGTTTTGTCATCTTGGATCCTATCATAATCTTATCTAGAACATAATTTTGCATGTAAAGTCTTTCTAGACTATAGAATTTATCAGATCTTCAGATGGTAAATCCCAAAGGGAGTATTCTGAGTTGAATATGTTGGGCTGAGTTATTGCTTCTTTTCCTCCCAAGTCATCCCCAGCCATGCATGTGGGTCCCGTGGTCATACTTTGACTCCACTGGGGTAAATCTGATGCTAATCGAGAGTGGAATCCAGAATCTGAAGCTGCAGGAGAACTGAAGGTCCCATGGTGATCGACTGATGTTGCTCCAACATTGTCCCACTCCCAAGGTTTGTTTATTTGTAGATTTGATGATACGAATTTCATCTTTTTTATGGTTTCCTCGTTTCTTTGTTGTTGAAATGAAGTGCTTGTTTTACTGAATTGGTGCAGCTGGAGGTTGATACGCCTCTTGGTGATGAGGTGGAGCATTTCGTCTTTGAAGTAACCGAGTGCTGCTTCAGCCAGATTGGGGGCCTGTGTTGCGGGGAGGGTAGCGATTTCTGTTATGAGGTGAGAGAAGGGCTTGTGCGTGACTGGATCGATTCCCATTCCAGAGAGCTTCTTCTTCAGCTTGGTGTTCCAGTGATTCTTAATGTCATTATCTGTACGCCCTGGCAACTGGCAGGCTATTGCAGACCAGCTGTTACAAAACTGAGGTAAGATATAAGTTGTTTTACTAATTGATTAATATTAGATGTTTTTCACTAAACAATATTAATTGAATAGTATTAGTTGTGTATCATCATCATGCGTGCAACTGTGTCACTCAAGATGTATACACACACGCTCACGGTTGAGACAAATTGTTACATAGCAGTGATGGAGAATTACCGGTTTCCAAGGACAGAATGAAGAGTTACGATTGTGTGCTCTTCTGCCTCTGAGAAAGGGCCATGAATAAGGTCAGGACGGAGGTAGTTAGTCCATCGCAATCTGCAACTCTTCCCGCATCTTTGGAGACCTAAAAACAATGGAATCTGGTGATGAGTTGTTGCTTAAAGAATGGGATTAGGAAAAGATAGTGGGTAGGTTTTGATGGTAACCGGCATTTTTAGGAATGAGACGCCAATTCCGAGTTCCATGTTGAGCAATGTAGGAGGAAAGTTTATGGTCTTCCTCGGGACTCCACTGCCCTCTTTTAACGTTGTCCTTCTCGCAGCACGGAATACGACCCATGATGATATTTAGATTTATGTTTTGAAGTGGAGGTGGTGGGGGTGTACGTATGTAGTAGAGAGGGTTAACTTATATAGGTAGAGGAAATAAAAAGCATAAAAAGTGCATGATATGAATAAAGAAATCAACGCGGTGGAGCGTGTGAGAGTGAAGGCCGGTAGCTCACCCTTAAGACGCCGCTGTGAGGTCAACCACCTCCTCCTCCCTCCTTCTGTGGTTGACTGCAAACCATTTTGGAAATCCCAACCTAATTATATTAATGTCATATATATATATATATTAGAGAGAGAGAGAGAGAGAGAGAGAGAGTCATATGATTGATGTCATCATGTTTCCAGCTGAGACATGCATCCTGTTCTGTTGCTGAGTAAACAAGTATTTTAGAGATCATCGCAAAGGTTTCCTGCAAGAGGGACTGGTGGTGAGGGGGGGTTTAGTCTACGTCGTGACTAACTGTTTCTTTTATACGTTTTCTGATTCCCATTTTACTTGATTATAATTATACTCATCGCATCGCTTCTTTTCTTTAATTATAGAAATTGCGAACCACTTCTTTGATGGACCCTAGGCCTAGGTAATAATAGATAAAAATATTAATAATATGCCATTCACTCGTTTATCTCCCAATAACATATACTTCCTGACCGCCTGAATTTATTATAATCACTTTTCTGTTTTGGGGGTTCAATTTTACTATGTTCGTTTCTTTTTAAGATAATAAAATTCACAATATTTTATCTTTATTCTTCATTCAAAACTTATCATTCATTTTGTTTATAAATAGGTATTTTATTAATAAGTGGATTCAACAATATCCCATCTATCCTTTCCCAAAAATGTAAAATAAAATTCCATTTACTTTATACATGAACTAATCAACAATAACTAAAACATGTGCTCGGAGAAATGAAAATGTTGAATTTGGATGAGGTATGATACATTTTTGCTGGATGGGGATCCTCTGCTGGGTAATAAAATCAGCAAATGGTGCTGGATAATAAAACGATGACAAATGATTAATTATTTCTTTTTTTTAATTCATTATTACGATTGCAAAAAAAATCATGATTTGGTAAAAAAATAAAAATTAATAATACGTTAGTGTTTTACTCCCCAGCACCATTTATTGATTTTATTGTCCAGCAGGTGATCAATTTTTGCTTTTGCCGTGATAGTCTCTAGTTGATACGGTTGTGGACCCCTCGCCTCTTTATTTTTACCTCCTCTTATGTCTAACATAGATCTATAATAAAATGTTGTTTCACTGTATAATACTACCTCCGTCCCAGGAAAGTTTGCGGTACTTTCCTGGGCACATGTTTTAAGAAAAAGTGTAATGAGTAGAATGTGTATGGTGGAGATTGTGAGGTAAAGATTTTAAAGGCGGAGATTTAAAGGAATATTTCCATTTTGGGAGTATGCAAACTTTTATGGGACAAACTAAAAAGGAAAGAATGCAAACTTTTGTGGGAAAGATATTTATCAACTATACTTTAATTGATGGTAGGGTGGCAATGGGGTGGTGTGGATGGATTTGGACTGTTCCAGAATCTGCCAGAGATTTTTTGAACTTAAGACCCATTTTACCCCGCTTTAATTTGGAGTTGGACCTGCCCCGTGAACCCGATGAGTTTTACCCGTCTATCCGCCTATTTATATTTTATTTTTATTATACATATCATATGCATTATAAAAAATATTTTAAAATTTAAAATGTAATATCAATATGTATTTGAATGATATAAATATACGAAATAATCCATTTTATATTTCAACATATTAGATCTAAATATTTAAAATCATACATATATTGTTCATTGAACATTAAAATGATAAAATCAATTAATGGACTCTTATACAACTTCAGTTCGTGTTATGAGCATATCTGATAATATTTTAATGAATATGTCAATTAATAGCTTAATTTATATATATTTAATTATATAAAATATAATGTATTCATTTAATTATAGATATTTAATATATATATATATATATATATATATATATATATATATAATATGTGACACAAATTTTTGGTCAAATGGGTTCAAACCCGTCCCACGATCCATTTGATTGGGTTTTACCCGACCTGTACGGGACGGTTTCGTAGCGGGTCTGGATTTGAACCCGCCCCTTTGTCATCCTTAATTGATGGGCTCAATAAATATTACACTTCCAGGCAAATAATTTATAAGAGAATTTGCATATTGGTTAAAAAAAATGATATTTATAAATTGATTCATAATACTGAATGAATATATAATTTTTTTTTGCACAAAATTAATTTATAATTAGTAATAATTTTGTGAACTATTTTATAATTTTCTATAGTTTATAAAGAGTATTGATAAATTGAAATTGATATCTTTATATGTATTTATTGATATTATAATATTTTTTTAAAAATTTATATAAAATTATCTTATAACATGAAATCAACAAAAAAAAAAAAGTGATAAAATTATAATAAAATATGATAATATTTTTAAGAAAAGTAAAAGTCACTTTAAAAAAAATATTATCATTTTTATAAAAAAAATTGGTGATAAATTTATAGTAAAATGTGACAATGTCTTTAAGAATACTAATAGTCATTTTCAACAAAAATAATATCACTTTTTAAAAGTGATAATTTTTTAATTAATAAATAACATATTTTATGTTGGTCTCATGTCATGAGAGATCTCGACAAGATTTTTTTCTAACCTTTTACACTTTGCCATATTTAATACAAGTGTACACGTAATAATGTAGTAAATATATCTAATAGTATCAGCAAATATATGCAATGAAATAATTTCATATATAGATCACCCTAAATTTTATGATATATATATATCTCGAATTAAACTCCAAACATTATATATAGATTTTAATTTACCACTATAAAAAAAAACCAAAAGAAAGTGAAATATACGAACTGAAGTAGAAGTGCAAAGTAATTATATGCAACTTCATCACAAATGATGTATGCATTGAGAGGATTCAATCCCTAACCTTGTGTCTAAATCATATGACTATTGTGCTAAATCATGTAGAAGAGAGGCAACATGCTCTGTAGAAGAAGACAATATGTGCAACTTCCCAATACTAAAAAGTATATCTATTCACACGTGTGGAGTTCGTTCATGCTTTCACCCATTTCTCAGTCCATATGAAAGCAATATTCCATCTCAGCTTATAATCAGACCTTTAACAGAGCCAACAAAGGCAAAAATGATCACAGCCAACATAGTAAAGCTAAACATACGAAGAACGACTGATTTCCATTGCCAATGCCTGATATTTTCCCGGGCCAAGTACATCTCGACTGGAAAGTATACAATCACGGGCCAAAAGGTAATCGATCCTGCTAACCCCACTACTTGGTTGAAGTATGGAAACATAAATGAAAACCCTGTCACGGATGCAACATAAGCTGTTCTAAGGCACAGCCTCAGAGAATTCAGTCTGAAAGATGGCGTTTCTTTCACAAGTCCACTATTAGGAAATTTCGTCCCAACCCATTGCTCGATACTTGCATATAATGGCTGAGAGTAAACCTGATATTGCATTTCGAAAAGAGAGTTAATGCTGAGGAAAAAAAAAGCAGCAGAAAGAAAACGTACCGTGCAACTCAAGTTTATATTAAAATGGTATTAGTTGTTTCTATAAAATGTATTAATTGGTTAGCATTAGTTGTTTTGATTGAATAATATTAATTGTTTTCATTGAATAATATAAATGTGCACCAGCAAGTGTCACTTGAGTGAAAAAGGAGGCAGTTGATACGGGTGATGAGTACCTGATATGCACCGATGAGATGAACAACAACAAATATATTAGCCAAATCGACAAGCCAAAATGGCTCATAAAATCCAAATCCAGTCAAGAGGTCTCCGGGGGTGGAATCCCCGAAAGCTGCATACCCAAATCCTCCACAACATAGGTAGAAAAAAGTTGTAATGCAGACAGATGTTATGGATGCCTTCTTCATGGTGGCTTCTTCTGGAGGATTTGACTTCAGGGTATCCTTCATGTATTACAAAACTCGATCTTTAACTATTACTCCTTCATCCTTGATAGTCCTAGAGTGTCCAATTTCATTCTTAGGATGTCCAGTTTCAATAATTTTTTGTCCAATTGTAGTCCCTTTTTTTGGGAAAATTAACTTATATCCAAGACTAAAATTGGACGCCCTAGGACTGAAATTGGACTCCCTATGATTTAAAATTGATAAAGTGGAAATAAAGAATATTCATATTGGATCCACCCAAATTTACAGAATGAAAAATGATATGAACATAAAGTTCTTTATTGCAAATTTTCGTGGTACTAAAGTAATAAATTTTCCTCACCATTATCTCCATAAAAAGAAGAGAACAAGGGAAAGCAAAGGCAACATCTCCAATCGCTTGGGAAACTGACCATACTTTGTCAATAGCCGTAGAACTTGGAACCCCTCCAATGCTACCTTTGATTTCTCCATTTTCTGTAATTTGAGATTGATACAAAACAAAAATTAGAGCAATGGAACGATTTTATCCTTGTTCAGGTTACTTTTCCAGTATGAGTACCTATAACTTTGGCCAAGCCAAGACCTGATCCAATGAAAGAATACCCAAATGACATTGTTGCAGCAATTATGGACAGCCACTCAGTATTCTGGAAATCAGGTATTTGAGAAAGTACTACTTGAATAATCCCAAATATAAGAATGCTGTAAGAATTTTCATATTGGCAAGCAGCTGAATGCCCTTCATAATGGTAACAGTTTGATCTCTGAATTGCACTGTGCCGTTTGAAGGAATAGCAGGTTAAAAGTGTAACACATTCTCATAAAGGGAAAAAGGAAAGAGTAACATATGATATTACATGTTTTTACTAGAAGTCGGAATAAAACATGTTCGAAGTAGCTTGTCATATGCATATAGGAATAGGATCTCTATTATAAGAGTTAGACGCCCTCATGTCCTATATACACACTCCCTAACTTATCCAGTATATGGAAACAGTGAAATGCAGGAAATAAAACAGAAACAAAAATGAAAGGGCATAAAAGAATTAGGTATTCCACAACTTAAGTTGGATTGTGGAGCAGGAAACAATGAAGAAGCTCAGCAATATACATACCTCAGGCTTTTGGAAGATGTTATAGTGTAGACAATACCTAATTTGATGTAATAAATGTGAACAATAATGCCACAGAACACCGAGTTCTTCTTCCCTAGGATGCCAAAAATAGAAAGTAATGTTACATCTACTTGGGAAACTGGTAATTATCCTTTCAAATAAGCAAATAATAAACCATGAGGTCAAACACACTTTCACACGCATATAAAGTGCAATTGAAGAGACAACTCCCACCAATATTGATCCCATTCAGGATTCCACTTTATTATAATAGCTACAGGCAATTGAAAGGAAGACATTCTTTAATTCATGATGCATGAATCATTAAAGCTCCATAAGAAGGCCTATAACAAACACTTTACCAACATAAGAATTAACCAATATAATTGATTTCTTACCTAGAATTCTACGAACAGCATCCATATAAGAGCCATTTCTGTAGAAGCCACCACTAGGGTCAGGAGATTTGTAGCAGTGGCTGAGAAGAGTCATGGAAACAAGGGTAACCGATGCGAATGCCAACATGGTCAGCGGGCCAGCAATCCATCCTAGCTGAGACACACTCCAGGCTAGCGATAGCACCCCCGATCCAATCACTGCTGTTATCATATGTGCGAAAACAGTCCATACAGTCCCTGTACATTTGGTTTGAGGATCACACAGTCTATCACTTTATTTTCCCAAGAGATCTTATTTCAATAATGATACTTGTTCATTCTGATAAACCAAAAAACCATCCTCATATCTAATTAATTTGGGGCTTTTGTTGTACAGCCAACGCTTATATCATCTCAAAAGATTAAATTCACTATTGTTTCAATCATGCGCATATTTATACTACAAATCCGCAAAAATACTAATTGAATCACGAGGTCTGAAACTCTTCTTTTGACCTCACATTGGACACTTCCCGGAACTCAATGGCAACAACAACAGGAAAAGTACAATGAATTTAAGGTATAAAAAATGGAAATCTGGAACCGCTATCTTCACTGAATGTGCAGAGTGATATCTCCGTGAGAGAGAGAGAGAATTGAAAACGGGAATCACCTGTCCTGTGGGCATGGACTACTACATTTAGCTCAGAAGATGAAGAAGGAAGCAGCGGAAGTTGCAATGTCGAAGGTGAGCTGCGATCATCTTCAACAATTTTCATTTTGTCCATGGCACTGGAGAAATCGACCTAAATCAGCGATAACTGTTTGATAAAAAATAGACAGTTGACATAAAAGGATAATACATTTACGCTTTCAGAATTCAATCATTCCCTCACGTTCCCTCCATGTGTTGCTCATCTTCAACTTTTTTTTTTTTTCCTTTTATGTATAAATATTAGTATTATAATTTCTCCAAATTATCAAATAATTAGCATATACTTATAAATTACCTGCAAGTTCCTGATCTATGATTGGGTTTTTATTAAATTATTTTTATTTCATTTTTTAATTATTAAGTCAGAGTTATACATTTTAAAAAACACATTATCCTCTTCGTAACTCTACTTCCACATTTTTTTATCAAAACGTTTTAATTTTATAATTAAAACAAAAATATTTATATTCATAAAAATTAATAAAATTTTATTTTTTATTTTTTTTTGGAACGATGTGAGTATTGTATATGCACTTTTCCATTTTCATGTGTGTATATATATATATATATATCTATCATTTGGATTTGGATGTATATATACAACTTTATAATATCATCTTTTATTTTGAAACGATGTGTGCAGAGAAGCCTCTCCAGTCGTCTCTCTAGCTAGAGATTGGGCTGATAATCGATAGCTTTGAACAAAGATGATCAGTTTAGTAGCCGCCTTCCACTGAAGCAACTACCTTCATATTCATAAAATCCATAAAAAAATACTCTATATTTGTAACCACATCCCAAAATTATACGACCTCCGTCGCATAAAAAAAATGAAAATATTCCTTTAAATTTTTACTTTTAAAATTTTTACATCACAATCTTTATCATACACATTGTATTCATTATATTTTACCTTAAAAGCTGTGCCCCCAAAAATACCGCAAACTTTGGCCCAGGGGCGGAGGTAGTAATATTTTAAAAAAATTGTCTAATCATTATCTTCTCTCGAACATATTCAAACATATTTGATTTAGGGATGACAAAATGACCTGCATCTTAACCGTCCTATCCTGACCCGCTCTATTTGGGTCAGTTCCGCCCGGCCCATCCTGAGAACGGGTCAACCCCACCCCGCGCTTGGGGCAGGACAAGCATGAGTTTAAACTTTTACTGTCCTGCCCTGTCTCACACTGCAAAATAATTTATACTAAATAATATATAATATTTTATAATATATAAACACTATATTTTATATAAAATAAGTATAATATATAACTTTTTATAATATATCAAATAATCTAAAATTATACTCCCTCCGTCCCAGTGGTATTTGCACCCCTGGGATGGCATACGGTTTAAGAAAAATGTATTTTTTAAATAAAGTAGTGGTATATGGGTAAATGTGTGGAAAGTTTTGTGAGTGTGCACACAAATCGAAGTTCCCTTTTAAGTAGTGTGCAAATTGATTTGAGATAATCCAAAATAGAAAATGTGCAAATTGGTTAGGGACGGAAGGAGTATCTTTTATTTATATTACAAAACTAATATAATCTAAAATTATATAACAAATATTCTAATTTATAATCCAATCACTAAAATCAATATTCTAATTTATTACAACCAACATGGTTTATTATTTATGTTAGATATATCCAAATTATATATATGTATTTATATTAAATTTTAGTATGTAAAGCATGGAGCAGAATGGGGCAGGGCGGATCTGCCCCGCGCAGCGGCGCAGGTAGGCATGGACACAATATAACTGCCCTGCAGAGGGGCATGGGACAGACATGTGTATTTAGATACACGCACTGCTCTGGTCTATTGACATCTCTAATTCGATTAAATAAACTCAAATATCTATAAATCTTACGATGCTGCTTTTTTTTTTTTTGAATTTTAAAAGTTAGAACTTAAAATTTGAAATTTATAATCGATTTTAGTTCGAAATTTGAAAATCAAATTCAAAAAATTATTATCACCATACTATGCACATATGGTATGCTACTCAAAATTTGAAAAAATAAAATAAAAAAATCACTCAACTTACTTATTTATAAGAATTTCAAAAACCCTAAATTTAAAAGTTGGTTTTTTATAAATCATTTTAAAATAAAAAATAAAAAATACACTCTAAATCTTGTTAAAAATAGAATAAAGACACTAAAAAAATCACATTTAATGATAAAATTGTTTTGTTATTGCTTCACTAGTCAAAATTTTCTGGTGATAAAATTTTATCTTTAACAATAGGACTTGTTTACTTAGAGATCATTATAATGTCATATTAAAGGCATTTAGATTGAGAAACTAAAATGATAGTCTCTGTCATAAAAAATTAATATTCTTGTGAAATAAATAAAATAAAATAAAAAATAAAATTACAATATTACTATAATTATTTTTTTAAAAATTTGATATTTAAAATAAAATAGTTCTATAAAGACTTTCAAGCCCACTCATTGTTTAAAAAGACCAACATGCTAATAAGTCTATCACATGTAACAAGTCAGGCTTTGGCATAACATCCATGCGTTCGGCCTAGGCTGTCCAAATCTATTTTCATCCCTATCCGCAGAGTAATGTTAAAATAATTGATCAACATGAATTTAAAAAAAGCACAATAAATAAATTAATTTCGCAAGCCAATTTATTCCTTTTATTTAAAGAAATTATTATTCGAAACCATAATTTACAAAATCACATCCATTATTGTAGCAAAATAAAATGGTTACTATGTGATGGAAAAATTATTAATTGGTCAATCATTGTACCTCTTTTGCCACACAAACTATCAATATTCTCAATTAAATATACTTTAAGGCCTTTCACAAAGCAACGGAAGGGCAAGACTTTGTGGCAACCCTCCTATATATGAACCCTCCATTAGCTTAGGTGGGATCTTCTTTGTTGCACAATTTAACCCTTTTCAAAGGGATGATGCTTGCTAAACAATCAATATTTCTGTCCTTGCACAAACCATGAAGGCTTGGATAAATCCAAATGATTGCTTCCAAAACGGCACAATTGTGGGTGGCTTGAGTGTCCAAATCTTGGCCACAGTAAGAGTTTGCGCGTTTATTGTGGAACGAACGGAGTTGAACCATACCAATTCATGTTTAAAGAAGTAATGTGTATAATGTATGTTGGGACTACTATATATTGTATCCTAGCTTCTTGCAGAAATCACACCTTTCACAGAGCCAACAAAGGCATATATGATGATAATCAAGGTGATAAAGCAATATACTCTAAGAAGAACTGATTTCCATGTCCAAGGTCCTATACCTTTCTGCACTAGGTACATCTCCACAGGGAAGTATATGACAATAGGCCAGAAGTTAATGGATCCAGCTACTCCCACAACTTGGTTAAAGTAGGGGAACAGAACAGAAAAGGCCGTAGTGAATACAACATAAGCAGTTCGGAGACACAACCTGAGAGGATTTAGTCTGAAAGCTGGCATTTGTTTGAGTTCGCCATGCACGAATCTACTGTCTGGGAACGTCTTTGCAAGCTGTTGCTCGATGCTTGCATACAGTGGTTGAGTAAACACCTATATAGCCATAAATATACGAAAGGCCCGTAAAACTATAGCTATCTGGATAGCAGTTTACAGAATAAGGTAAGGTATTATGTATGGGGAACAAAACTTATGTACGCTAGGTGCATTGTGCAACTTAAATGTATTTTTAAATGGTATTAGTTTTTCTTAATAAAAAGTAGTATTATTTTGTTAGTATTAATTGTGTTCACTTATTTGGACCTAATAACCGGCGTACAAGAGTGTGTTGAGAGATGTTACCTGATAACCACCGAGAAGATGAACAAAGACGCATGCATTAGCAAGATCTATGAGCCAGAAAGGCTCATAAAAACCAAAACCAGTTAGGAGGTTTCCGGGAGTGGAATTCCCAAAAGCTGCATAACCGAATCCTCCGCAGCACAAGTAGACACAAGTTGTGATGCACACTGCCATAATTGACGCCTTCCTCATGACGACTTTTTCTGGGGGATTTGGCTTCAAAGAATCCTGCATGTATTATAAAAGTTAATCATTGATCTATTAGCTCTTCATCACTGATTAGTTCTCATCAAGAATTGTATAAACTTGCACAAGTAAATCTCCCAACCATTATCTCCAGAAAAAGAAGAGAAAAGGGGAAAGCAAAGGCAATGTCTCCAAGCGCTTGAGAAATTGACCATACTTTATTAGCAGGACTCGAAGATGGAACTCCTCCTATGCTACCTTTAATTTCTCCGTTTTCTGAAAGTTGAAATTGAGGCACAGAAACATCAGAGCAAAGTGGGACAGCTACTTTTGCCTATTGGCATATATACCTATTACTTTGGCCAAGCCAAGAGCTGATCCAATGATAGAGTACACGAACGACATGGTTGACGCAAGGATGGAGAGCCACTCAGTATTGCGAAAATCAGGTATCTGAGAAAGTATTACTTGAATTATCCCAAATATGAGAATGTAATAAGCGCTTCCATATTCACAAGCAGCTGAATGCCCTTCATTGTGGTAACAGTTTGACCTTTGAATTGCTCTGCACCATTCGAAACGATGACTGCTGATTAAAATGGTAATGCATACATTCCAACAACGGAAAAAGGAAAGAGCAACATATGCCATCACACAAGTTTTACAAGCAACTTGGATGGAACTTAACACCTTTAAATTTGGTTGTCACTGCATACGCATACAAGAACTCTATAATTATAAATGACCATGTCATATGAATAATTTTAACTAATATTTAGCAGTGAAAGTGAATTATACGAAACTAAAACAAAGGGTTCCCTCCATTCCTGTTGGTTTGGGGGCAGGGGACGGTGAAGAAGCTCAATGAAATACATACCTCAAGCTAATGGAGGAAGTAATTGTGTAGACAATACCTACTTTTATGAAGGTAATTTGCACAACAACTCCACAAACCAACGCGCTCTTCTTCCCTGAGATGGAAAATGCAAAATGTGTTGTAAATTTTGGCTGCATTTTCCAGATCCCAGAATTAGGATATCACTTTCTTTATTAGTTAAGCATTCCTAAATAAATACGCTGCAGTATCTAAAAATCACAAGCACTTGATCTTCAACTGAGTAGTCGTTTGAAGTACCACTCTAAAATACATATGTAATTAACAGGAAAACAGGTGAGAAATAGACCCCAAACTGAGTAATTGGATTAATAAAGCCCACATTCAATCGACGAATCATGAGATTTTAACAAAGTAAAATTGAGGGGCTAATTACCTAGGATCCTTCGAACAGCATCCAAGTAGCAGGTATTTGTGTGGAAGCCATTGTTGAGATCGTTAGGAGATTTGTAGCAATTGGTCAGAAGCAGAACAGAAATAAGGGTAACCGATGCAAATGCTAACAAGGTCAAGGGTCCACCGATCCACCCGAGTTGGGAAATACTCCATGATAGAGATAGCACCCCCGAACCAATCACGGCAGTTATTATATGTGCCAACGCAGTCCACGCAGTCCCTGCCATCAATTCATTCAATTCCAACCCTATGCATGACTACGGTGCGAAATAAAAAATGGAGAGCAGTGTGTTGAACAAAGTCAAGCGACGCCCATCTTTATACATCACAAAGATCAATCGGGCCTTTTCTAGCTTTCAATTATCACAATCATGGAAACATCAGAGAAAGAGAGGGATGAGAGTTAACCTGTTTTACTGCGATGCTGCATATTTTGATGAGATGATGATGATGGAGAAGGAGAGGACAATAAGAATGAAACTGTATAGTCATCTTCACCGGAAGCCATTCCCATGGCAATAGTCCTCCTCACAAATCAAATTACAACACACATCCCCCCCCTCTCCGTCCCTTTTTTTCTTTGACAAGTGGGCGTTTGACTTTCAAATTGTTGACTTGCAAATAGCTTCTTCAATTCAAATTCATTACAAATAGATGACTAATTATGCAATATGTTTTAATGCAATATGTTGGATGATTGTATTGTGAGATTTGTTTATGAATAAAGTAATTATTTATAATTTTTTTTATATATACGTAACAGAACTCATAATATTCCGTACTACCTCCGATATATTGCATTAAACCACGAGAAATATGTGAGTATATTTTTTATGGACGGAGGGAGTAGTTTATATCCTCAAATTTAACGATCTATTCTCAAATTAAGTAAGAGAAAAAGATAAAGAGAAAAAAGAGAGAGGTCGACGACAAGTTTCACAGGGTGGGGCGAACAGGCGGTGGTGGGAGAGTTTTTCCTCTCTCAAGGGGGTGGCGGTGACGATCTCTCAAGGCGCTGATGGAGGGCGGTGGAACAAGGGGTGGTGGCACAGAGGAGGGTCGACAGGCTCGATGGCTTTAGTACACAGAGGAGGGTGATGGTCACTACTACAAATATTACTTTGCATAGCTCATTTGTTAATGAATTTTCTAAGTAACCACAAAAATAATTTAAAAAAAAAAAAAAAACAATGCGGTTATTAATCACTAGAAAAAAGATATTAAAAAAAATAAAAAATACCTTACAAAACGGTTTTGAATCGATATAATACTTCAAAGCGTTTAAGAACAACTATGGCACACAGCGGTCAAAAAGCGCTATAACTTTACAGCTGTTAAGAACCGCTATCAGTCCAAATATAGGGCAAACGCGGATCTCCATATATATATTTTCATCTCTTTTCTCTTATGTGTATATATATACTTTCATCTCTTCTAAAAAACGTCGGATCTCCTCCTCTCTAATTTCTCTAAGTACATACTCTCATCTCTTTTATCAAAGGAAAATACCCTAGATCTATTATCTCCGCCGCCGCTGAAGGTCCTCTCTGAAGGCCGCCTATCTCCGCCATCGCTGGAGGACGATGATCTCCGCCGTCGTTGGAGGATGCAGCCGTACGCACCGCCACGTGGTACACCCGCAATCGCTGCCGATTGAAGATACAGTGGCCATGGCCGCGTCTGAAACCAACAAGCAGCGCCGCCTCTCCGACCAGAAACCGACCTACCGCCATTCGAAGAGCTCCGCCGATCACAACCCCAGCCGTCCTCTGCCATTGCCGCCTCTGAAGCCGCTCGCAATCTGGTAAGGAATGAGAAAACCCATTTGGGCCTATTCTATTAATAAGCCCAATTTGCAATTAATTGGCCCATGTTTATAACCTATTTTATATCTTTACAATGAAGCCCATTTGGAGAGAGATAAAAAGGGCGTGGGAGGTTATGCAGATGGGGGAGCCCATTTTAGGAATCGGCTCTGAAGAACGCCGCTCTCCGCCGCTGTTGAAGGACGCGGCTCTCCGCCGCCGCTCGTCGTAGATCTGACGGCCGTCGGTCGCTCTCCGCTGAATATGAAGACACAGTACGCTTCTGATTTTTTTTTTTTTAAAGCTGTTGGATATATTTTATTCATTATTGGCCTTGGAAGAGCAAAGTATGCGGTGTGCGCCTTCTCTTCTAGTAGTAGGCAAATGTTTTTCTAATTTCAATGGAAGAGTTGGCAATTGATGTTTTTCTAATTTAATAGCAGACAAATGTTTTTCTAATTTCAGTGGAAGAGTTGGCAATTGAAGAGTTGGCAGAGTATGTGGTTTTTTTTGTAATATTGAGTGGAAAGCGTAAAGCATAAAAGTAAAGACATAGTATTGATGACTCAGTTCGCCACAGAGTGACTATGATGTGAAGTACAGAATGGCCAGGAGATAGTATAATAATATGAATTGCCGTTTACAATGATGTGAAGTACAGAATACAAGGGAACGATACATTATAAATAGAGTACCTAACCCTAAGTCTTGTGGGCCTAAAGCCCATGGACTATAATTCTAATATTATATCTATTAATATAATAATATATTTCCATATATTATAAAACTCCCCCTTGGATATAATATGACAAGGAAGTATGCAAGTGTTACTCAGTGGAGTGTTACAAATGGCCTCGAGGATATAATCATCAGGATTGTTTAACATTTGTTACTCCCCCTGAAGATAACAACCTTTCAAGTCGATGCATTCCGATTTCATGTACACACTTTTCAAAAGTCGAAGTAGGAAGGGATTTAGTGAACAAATCAGATAGATTGTCACTTGAGCGTACTTGTTTTATCGTGATCTCACTACTCTTCTGGAGTTCGTGAGGATAAAAGAATTTTGGGGATATATGTTTCGTCAAGTTCCCTTTGACATAGCCGTTGCTCATTTGTGCAATACATGCAGCATTATCTTCATAGATAATTGATGGGCTTAAGTCAACAGAAGGGATACCACACGAATCGTTAATGTGTTTTATAAGGGACTTTAACCACACACATTCTCGTGCAGTTTCGTATAGAGCTATGATCTCTGAGTGGTTTGACGAAGTGGTCACCAAAGTTTGTTTGACAGATCTCCATGAAATGGCTGTTACACCACAGAAGAAAACATAACCCGTTTGCGATTTCGCATTATCGGGATCAGATAGATAACCAGCATCAGCATAACCTATAAGTGTTTTGTCTTGGTTTCTCTGATAGAAAAAACCAAGATCTTGTGAACCTTGAAGATATCGTAACATATGTTTCACACCATTCCAATGTCTCCTCGTAGGGGAGGCACTGAACCTTGCAAGTAGATTGACTGCAAAGGCAATATCAGGCCTAGTGCAGTTTGCAAGATAGAGCAGTGCACCAATTGCACTTAGATATGGAACTTCAGGTTCCAATAGCTCTTCGGTATCTTCTTTAGGTCTAAATGGGTCCTTTTCCAAATCAAGGAAACGGACATCCATTGGAGTGCTTAAAGGATGAGATTTATCCATGTGGAATCTCTCCAACACTCTCTTTAGGTAAGCTGATTGGTGTATCAGTTTTCCTTCAGGGAAATGCTCGATCTGTAGACCGAGATAGAACTTGGTTTTACCCAAAGTTTTCATTTCAAATTCAGTTTTCAAGATTGAACTTGCTTCTTCAATCTCTTTCCTTGTTCCGATAATGTTTAGGTCATCCACATACACTTAGATGATGGAAAAACTATTAAGGGATTTCTTAGTAAAGACAGAAGGAAAAGCCTCGTTATTTACGTATTCCTTCTTCAGGAGGAATTCGCTTAGTCGATTATACCACATACTACCTGACTGTTTTAAGCCATATAACGAGCGTTGCAACTTAATGTTGAACATACTACGATGTTCGTTATTCCTCATTTGGGGAATAGTTAATCCATCAGGGATTTTCATATAGATGTCAGAATCTAATGATCCATATAAGTATGCGGTAATTATGTCCATTAACTGCGTTTAACTGCCAGAGATATATGGCGGAACTTTATAATATTAACAACATGAGTATTTGTTTGATCACATCAAACTCAATAATGAGTCACTGCGAAAAACCCTTAAGCTGTTAATCTCGCTTTGTATCTTTCAACTTCATTTTGTTTCGTATTAATACCCATTTATATCCTTCAGGGATAAAATGTTTAGGGGGTATGTACGATAGAACAAAACAGTTTATTTTGCGAGTCTAGCTCTTCCATATTTGCTTCTTTCTATTGCATCTAGTCAAAGTGCTTCGAGCACTGAATTTAGATACTGGTACCAGATTTTAGAAAGAGCAACTATGGGTACGAATATGTTGTCGACAACAGTGATATGTTTGTCTCCTGTGTTTATTAAGATTCATGTAAACCAGATCTTGATCATTTCCCATTTGATCTGGGTGTTCCGCATCCTAGTATTTTGATTGCTATGTGCACGTGCTTTTTACTAGGATTTCTCGTCTTCAGGACGAATCTCTTCAGGAGATTTCATGAGTGACTGAATATATTATTAGCATTAATATACCATGGTTTTGTGTAAGGAGGTTCATTACGCTTCTGGCGTATAGGGGCATCCTTAACTATTCACAGTTACTTCATTTATAATCAGTAATGCATTTGATAATGCATTTGCCAGATTACTTGCTGATTATTGCAAGTTTATTTTCTTTTGAACTTTTGGTTCAAATTTGACTAGTGCGTGGGCCTAAGTATTGAAGATCTTTTGTGTTCCACATAATTTCACGGCATTTATTAATTGTGGTATTTTTCTCTCCCCCTAAGGCCGAAAATTAATAAAAATTGACCCCCAGTTAAAGGCTCGAGGTATTTAAGTATTGTGAGAGATACAAAATTGATGTAAATACCGAGTTTCCTTTGTGGGCCCATAGATGTTCGCTTAGGTGGTGGTATTGGAACATACACTGCACAATCGAATGTTCGCAGATGAGAAATGTTAGGTTCATTTCCACGCACGAGTTGAATAGGGGAATATTCATGATATGCAGTTGGTCGGAATTGGATTAGTGATGATGCATATAAGATTGCATGCCCCCAACATGAAACAGGTAAGTTCATTTTTTGTAGTAGTGATCTAGCGATTAATTTAAGACGTCTAATTAATGATTCAGCTAGACCATTTTGAGTATGAACATGAGGGACCGAATGCTCCACTTTGATTCCCAGTGTCATGCAAAAATCATCGAATGCCTTAGAGGTGAATTCACAGGCATTATCCATACGAATGGATTTAATAGGATGATCTGGGAATTGAGATCTCAACAGAATGATCTGTGCAATAAGCTTTGCAAAAGCAGTATTGCGAGTGGATAGCATCGTTACATAAGTCCACCGAGTGGATGCATCTATTAGGGCCATAAAATACTGAAATGGTCCAGATGCTGGATGTATTGGTCCACAAATATCTCATTGAATCCGTTCAAGGAATTTAGGAGATTCAGTTCTTACTTTACTACTAGAAGGACGAATTATGAGTTTACCCTTTGTGCAAGCATCACATATGTATTCATTAACAGAAGGAATTTTGTTGTGTGTTATGTTATGGCCAGATGAATTACATAGAATCTGACTCATCATGGATTGTTCTGGATGTTTTAACCGCTCATGCCATAGTTTGAAAGAATTTGGATCATTAAATTTTATATTAAGAGCTATATGGAGATTTGAGGGTCTGATGTATGTATAATACAAACCAGACGAGAAAGATGGAAGTTTTTCGACGATGTGTTTACGATAATTCAAATAGTGAGTCATCAACAGATATTCACTATTGTCCTCAGTATTTGTTTCAATGTGATAGCCATTCTGTCGAATGTCTTTGAAACTGAGGAGGGTACGCTTTGATTGTGGAAATAATAAAGCATTCTCGATTATTAATTCGGTACCCATAGGTAGAATGATCGAGGCTCTTCCGGAGCCAACGATTTGTATGTCGTCATCGGAAATAGTAGTGACACTTCCTTTCTTTTCAGTTAATGTTTGGAAAAATTGTCAATCTTTTAAGATAGTATGTGTAGTAGCACTATCTACTAAGCACAACACATTAATCTCCATAAGCACTTAAGTGTATGTTTGGATACGTTTAGATATGAGGAATGCTAAGGAGAGACAAGATTACAGACGCTGATTGATTAGCCGCACAAGGGATCACTTAGGTCCTACTTTATCAAAAATGTATTAAATTTTGTAGTCAATAGTCATATGTGCACCTAAGAGGTCATCCTTTGTCTATGACAAAGCCTGCTTTGGGCAAGTCGGTGTGGTGTGTTTCACATTGATGAGCCTTCCCATTTTTGTCTTTTAGCATACGTTGATACGCCTCCACCAAATGTTTTGGTGTATGACACAAGCGAGACCAATGGTCGTCGCATCCACACTTGTGACAGACTTGTTTGATCTGTGCACGTGAGCTCGATGGTTTATCTTGAGGTGCATTATTATCAGTTGCACTAGATTGTGCATTATTGCGACCTCTACCTCTTTCCCTACCACGGTCTCGACTTCAGGTCGATCCGCGTCCCCCACTCACCTCATTTCCTTTTCCATGTGTACGGCATTTATAGTTCCTCCGAGTAGCATGTGCTTCAGGCACAGCTTGTGAGCCAACCGGTCTAGTATTGTGATGTTTCATCAACAATTGGTTGTGCTTTTCTGCAACGAAAAGTGCAGAAATGAGGTCGGAGTGTGATTGATACTCTTTGGTCCTGTACTGCTGCTGGAGTACAAGATTACTAGCATGGAATGTGGAAAGAGTTTTCTCGATCAACTGATCATCAGGGATCGGTTCACCGCACAGCTTGAGCTGCGAAACTATGCGATGTAGGGCGGAGTTGTACTCCATCACAGACTTGAAGTTTTGGAAAACGAAGTGTTATCCATTCATGCCTGGTTTCGGGGAGGATCACATTTTGTTGTTGTTGGAATCGATCTTGGAGGGATTTCCACAACGTCAATGGATCTTTTTCAGTGAGATATTCGTTCTTAAGATCTTTGTGAAGATTATGTCTTAAGAAAATTAGAGTTTTTGCCTTTTGGGCAGTTGTGGATTTAGATGGTTGTCTAGTTGTGTCGGTAAGATCTTTAGAGACAAGGTGAGTTTCAACGTTGAGAGCCCATGTCAAATAGTTATGGCAATCAAGTGCCAAGTAATCGAATTCACATTTAGTGATGTTTGACATGTTTTTGCTACAAAAATTAATAAATGGAAATTTATTAAAATTATTTGTTTGTAGCTTTTAATAATTAAGGCTCAATCATAAAAATGCTAAGACAAAAATTAATAATTAATTATAGGGGGTATTGATATTTTTGGGTGTATGACTTTTATGAGACATTTATTAATGAGACTTGAACCCAAAAATAATTATTGAATAATGCCTTAAATTTTTTTTTGATGATTTGGGCTTTCATAATATCATTATGAATTTTTATTAATTGGACTTCGGGCCCAAAAATAATTATTAGGATCCAAATTAATTAGGATCAACTAAATTAAAATGCCCAATCAATTATATTAAAAAAATGGCCTAAGGAATTATTTAATATTATTAATAATAATTAATAATTTTTTTATTAATAAGGCCTGAGAATTGGTGGCCCATTTAATAAGAGATAAAGCCCATGAATTGGGCTAATTTTTTTTTCGTGGAAGTATAATGGCCATCAGGCCTATTTGAATTATAAGAAAGGCTAAAAAACATAAGGGTTTTCAGATTGAATACGCCACTTAGTCAACAAAAGAAATCAGTTTTCGTGTGAGTACACAAATGAATTTTGAGCGAAACAAACTTCGATTTTCCAGCGGCCGTTTGCGAAAAACCCGCCGTCACGGATTTCGTGGCCTGGGTTCGTGCATTGTGGCACCGTCGTGGCGCAAGGGCCCGCCGCCGTAGTCGTGATCGTCGCGGATTGGTCTTTTTGCGACCGTCGTCGCAGAAGGCGTCGCCGCCGCGGGCTGTGTCGACACGCAGAGCAGGGCATTGAGCCGCCGTTGCGTGGGTTAGGATGCACAGCGCCGGCAAGGTGATGCCATCGACGTTCGTGTCACAACGGGGTGCCATCATGGCTCAGGGCCGGAGGCGCTGTCGTTCGCCGTCAAGGCCACTTCAGGGGCCGACGGCGTGGCGGACACAGGTAGGGCTCAATTCCGATTTCAGTCGGATTAATCTGATTTCCGATTTGTTGGGATTGTTTGATTTCGATTTCCAGTTTTGGTTTTGATGATGAAAACCAAAGAAAGGGTTTCTGAAAAACGATTTCGAAAAAGGAATTGATACTGGGTTTTCGAAATTTACAGGAAAAATAATTGAAAAATCCGATTTTGTTTTCAAAAGAACCAGAGTGTTTTCTGTAGAATATGGTTTTGTAAAAACACTGATGTTTTCGAAAAAAAAATTTATTTTGGGGGATTTCGAAAAAAATGGGTCCGCTGATTCAAAAACTGAGTTGATTTTTGAAACAAAATTCGTAAAGCGGAATTGCATAACAGGGGGTTTTCCATCTGCGATTACAAACGTTTTGGTAGTTTTCTGGAATCGATCGAAAAACATTTCCAAAAAGAAAATTTCGATCGGGGGATCGAATTATTGAAATCCAGGTTTTATTAGGGTTTTGTTCGTATACCAGGATGTTATGGAATTTGGGGGGTTATTCCATTTGCATCAAATAAACATACATATAGGTACTGCATGCAAATCATTAAGCATATCTGACAAATAATCAGGAAATAATATGCTGTGTATACTCATACAAACAATCCATGTAAAATTATTGATTCTGGATTTAAAAAGGGTTTTTGAATCAAGTATTGTTCGTAAGAATAGCAAGAACAGAACATAAGACATATTATCATCAATTGATTGTAAATACCCAATATGTATATCATACGGATCGTGAAGGACAATCGACAAAAAGGAATATATACATAGGTTCATGTAAGGCATACGAATAACTCATATTCAGAAGCATATTCCATATGATTCATAAAGCAGACAATAAATTCGGTCATATAATCTGCAGGATTCCTAACATGCTTCTTTGATACAGAAAATACAGTAATTAAAACTCACAGATTACTGCTTATTTTCCAAATAAAATCTGAGTATTGAAATCCGATCCAAAAATTGTGCTGGAGCAATCCTCTCGTAAATCCTTAAGCTCGTAGAGTCTCGTGCTGATAACGTGTTGTAATATTGAGAGGAAAGTGTAAAGCATAAAAGTAAAGACACAGTATTGATGACCCAGTTCGCCACAGAGTGACTACGTCTGGTGGCGACCAAGCCAGGAGATAGTATAATAATATGAACTACCGTTTACAATGATGTGAAGTACAGAATACAAGGGAACGATACATTATAAATAGAGTACCTAACCCTAAGTCTTGTGGGCCTAAAGTCCATGGACTATAATCCTAATATTATATCCATTAATATAATAATATATTTCCATATATTATAACAGTTTTAATTGATTTTATTATTACTGTATATATATCTCTTCTTCATTTCTAGGATCTCTTTTTTGTTTTTCTTAATTTTTTTTAATCTCAGTAAATTTATTTTTATATGCTTAGACTCTTTTTTCATGGACAAAATTTTGTGCGAAAAGGAGAGTTTAATTGTTTAAAACTATTAATATTGTTTCAATCCACCTGCCATTAAAAAAAATTGAGAAAAATGAAATATAATTTAAGCCTCATCATTACGCGTGAAAATATAAATTTTTTTTTTAAAAAAGATCTTGGAGAGCGGTTATAAACCGCTCTTTAAGTTAAATATTAAAAAAATCTGATATACTTGGAAAGCGGTTCATAACCGTTTTCTAAGTGTAATTTTTACAGCGGTTTTGTAACCATTTTCTAAGTGCGGCCCAGCTTAGATAGCTTTCGCTTGGAGAGCTCATATAACCGCTTTCTAAGTGGAATTTTGTGAGTTCTCCAAGCCTTTTTCTGTACTAGTGGGTGGTTGACTGGGGAGGGTGGTCGTGGTGTGGTTGACACAAGAGGATGGTGGATATCAAATACAAATAGTGTAGATTAATTTATAATGATATATGTAATTTTAGATGTTTAAATTTTAGTCAAATTGTAATGTTAGATGTAATTTGTAGTGTAATTGTGATGGTTCAAAATGTATATTTTGCATGTGCAAAGATTATTTAATGTTTGTGTTAAAGTGTATTTTTGTATTTATACGAATTAAATTGAATAAGAAATGAATATGTATGAAATTTGTAAAAATAAATTGTGTGTAAATTAAAAATTAAAATTTAATATTTTATGAAAACTAATTTGTCTTGTTGTGCAATCTAATTTGGTTCGTTGTGCAACTAAATTTTTGCTTGTAGCACAAACCTATTTCTGTCTGTTGTACAAATAATTTTGTGCGTGTGTACAAATGATTTTTTGAGTATGTGCAGGTGAATCTATTTGTAAGTTTGACTTTTTGGTGAACCTATTTTAAAAGTGGTCCTCAAAATTGAACCAATACGTAAGTTCCCCATATTTCACACAAATTGTGTGCAAAATAAAATTAGATATTTATGCAAATATTTTGAAATAATTTATAAATATAGTCTCTTTTTTTTAATCAATAAGCAAGTATCACATTAGGTTTCGCTTGGTAGTGTGTAGAAAATTAATACGTAGTGGTAAGATTCCAATTATTAAGTGAAATATTTATATTAAATCTTAGTGTTTGATAGTAAATACTTAAAAAGTAGATTGTTTTATGTTTTTGTCTGGTAGGATGTAGTTGGTGTAATTTAATACTCCATCTGTCCCTTTTTAAGTTTCCTATTTTTTTTTCTTTTTTTGTTTAAAAAGTGTATTTATTTATTATTATATGGTGGACCACATGTTAATTTTTGTATAAAATAATGGAAAGTTATAAAAAAGTAATGAGAATATGTGAAAAAGTAATTGGTAGTTGTGAAAATAGATATTTGTTTATTAATATATGAAGTAGTGTTATTGCTTTTTATGGAATGAGAAGCTTATTGTGGGATATCCAAAAAGGAAAGTGAGAAATTTATATTGGGACGGGGGAGTATCTATTTTTAATGGTCTAATTCTTTTATTGGTGTTTGATAGAAAATAGTATATGTGTTAATATTTGAGTAAAAATATTTCTCTCAATTCCTTATCTCAACTACTGTTAACAATTTATTTCTAATATCACCTTTATGGTGAGATACCTACTACGATGGTAACAGTAGAAATGAAGATAAAAATGTGTATTAGAACTTACAACCCGTGAACAGTAACGAGTCGGAGAGTTCTTCTACTATTTACTAAACAACTGATTTAAAGTGTAAAAACTCCTTATTTCACCTTATTCCCACCTACTAAACACAACCTTAGAGTATTCTACATCTTAATTGTTTTTAGCTCAAATTTAATTTTAATTTTATCAAAATATGAACTATATAGTATATACGAATTTTGTATTTTTTTGTAATTGGAGTATTACTAATAACTTTTTTGAGGTATTACTGATTACTAATTGAGATAAATTTTTTTTATATATAATTCAAGTACATACCATGCACATGATGTCATAGTAAAATGACTTGTATTTAATATTTTCATTTTTATTGGACAATTATAATTAGTTAGTTTACACATAGCTTAATGCGTAATACTTTCCATAAATAATCACTTTATTCGTATACCTCATAATACCATGCAGCATACCACATCAAAATTTAATATATCAAAATACTTTGGGTTAGGTGGGGTGAAGTATGCAAAGAGAAAGATAGAGGAGGGTTGTCGATCAGAGATTTAAGAGTATTTTATTTAGTATTTACAGGTAAATGGATTTGGAGATTTATAGAGGAGAAAGATATGTTATAGATTAAGGTAATCAAGTCCAAATATGGGGAGGACGCATTAACTTTTGATAAGTCTTTGATGGGGGATATAGGGAGAGTGAGAAGAGGGAGAGGTTATACATCGAAATGTTGGAAAGATACTTGTGAGGTATTATGAAGAGTGGAGGGTCACGAGTTAAAAAGAGAATTTATGAGAATAGTTGACAAAGGAGATGTCGATTCAATAGACACTCTTATGTCGATTTTAGGATGATTGGTGGGTGGAAGAAAAAGCGTTGAAAGAAATTTTTTCTAAATTATACAGTCTAAGCAAATAAATAAAAGGGAGGGAGAATTTGCAAGATGGGGAAATGAGAGGGGGTTGAATGAAAATGTGAGCTGAGGTGGAGACGGACTTTGAGAGATAGAGATGTCGATTCAATAGACACTCTTATGTTTTCTTTTAACTGGATAAAGATGTTGATAGAATTTTGTGGTGATGTGATTAAATGGCTGTTATAACATGTAATTCTACCAAACAATAATCTAAGAAATATTTGTTCTTGAATGGATAATGTAGAGAGAGAAAGTAAGAGTTTAGAGAGAGAAAATAGTTGTGTATTATGGAAGACTTAGAGAGAGAAGGATACAAGAGGGACATATTTATAGGCTCGCATGTGTGAGGTGGTACCTTGTGGGCCTATTTGGCCTTAGGTGTCGACAAGTGTCCTTAACACTTATATTAGTTCACCCCCATGCTACCTTTACAATGATTCGTCCTACTACATCTCTACTTGCTTCTTATACAACCGATGTCTATGTCTTGGACCTAGGCGATCTTCCTTGCTAGCTTCGTTGTCTTGTGTTATTTTGGAGCAATGTGGAGACGGACTTCAGCTCGGTCTTCTTGGGTATGGGCGAGCTTCTTTCATCTCCAAGTATCTAGGCGAGCTTCTCTATGTTGACTCCTGTCAAAGCTGGTAACGCATCTTCTAAGCAGGTTGGCGACCTTTTCAACCTTGGTCATTTCATGCTGGCCAACTCCTGACGAGCTCCTCCATGTTGGCTAGCTTCTCAGCCTCCATGTTGGCCAACTCCTGACGAGCTCCTCCATGTTGGTTAGCTTCTCCATGTTGGTTAGCTTCTCCATGTTGGCGAGTTTCTCCATGTTGGCGAGCTCCTCCATGTTGGCTAGCTTCTCAGCCTACATGTTGACCAACTCCTGACGAGCTCCTCCATGTTGGCTAGCTTCTCCATGTTGGCGAGCTCCTCCATGTTGGCTAGCTTCTCAGCCTCCATGTTGGCCAACTCCTGACGAGCTCCTCCATGTTGGCTAGCTTCTCAGCCTCCATGTTGGCCAGCTCCTCAACCTTTGCTATTTATCCTTGTAATCCTTCATTAGTAGTTCGCTTTAGTTCGCCTATCAACAAAAAATACAAATGATTTCTGGAAATTGGCTCCTTCTTCCAATGACATCTACACAATTAGGGAGGTTTATAAGAGAGGACAATGATCGACGGACCAAATAGCTTGGAGGATAAAACATGCTAGAGATTATGAAGAAGCTTTGCACTAAGGAAGATACAAGCAATAATATGGAATGTTCTAAAGATGATGTTACCTACAAAATCAAATCTCAAAGGCACGCAAAATATTGTGATAAAGTAGAGTAAACCATTGAACCTCTAATGCTATGTTTGTTTACAGCGTGGGAAGTCAAAGAAGTTTACAAAAGCTAATTAATGGGAGAATAATATTTTTTTTAGAATATTATTTTATGGGTTTTTGCAAAATTAGAATACAACTTTTTAGGGCTTGCAAAATTAGAATACTATCTTTACAAACTTGTAGAATTATGACAATATTTTTTATTTTCAGCCCAATTTATAAAATACGGACCAAATAAAACTCGATTTATTTGACCAAACAAATAAAATTTAGCCTCAATTTGCCGAATATAAAAGATAGTATACTATTTTTTCAATTTATAAAGGTAACATCCCAATTTTACAAATTTTTAAATAAAATGTCCTAATTTTACAAACATTCATAACATAGGGTCCTAAAAATAGAAAATTTGCCATATTTCCACCACATATTTTAGGTAAAATTAGAATTCCTCTTTGGTGAATATAAGTGATATTATCCTCGAATTTCGTTTAGAAGAGTTGCTAGGTGAAACGAGCCTGAATGATGCCTTGAATGGATCCACCAAGAATATACATAGTAACAACACAGCAAATAATACTAAAACTCCTGAAAATAATCCACATGCTTGACCAGGGCCTAATGTTTTTTTGCCTCAACCACATCTCCACTGGAAAATATATGGACAAGGGCCAAAAATTGATGGTTCCCAGCACTCCCAGAACCTGGTTGAAGTACGGAAACACCATCGCGACTGCGGTCGTAGACGCAACGTACATTGTCCGAAAACACAGCCTCCCGACATTCAAACTGAGAGCCGGAACTAAGGGAAGTTTAACTGTGTAGTTTCTGTTCAAATATGGCAACTCCTCAACTAACCATTTATCCACCACAGCGAACAACGGCTGAGAATACACCTGAAAATCGAGAGATGGTGTGATGAAGACAAAAACTTGTCTGAACAACTGGTGTACTTACAAGAGTGCTGATCATTCACCTGGTACCCTCCGACTAAGTGAAGAACAACACAAGCATTAGCGAAGTTGATTAGCCAGAAAGGGCCAAAGTTGGCGAATCCTGTCAGGAGATCTCCCGGTGTTTCATCTCCAAATGCTGCATATCCGAACCCTCCACACCCGAGATAAAAGAACGTGGTGATGCAGATTGAATACACCGACGCCCTCCTCATGGTCCGTCTCTCTGATGGAGGGGATCTCAAAGTATCCTTCACAAGATGTTTTTTAAGTTAGTTTTTCTACGCATAAACTGGAATGTAGGTGCAAATTCTTCACCTGTATTTCGAGAATAATCATGGGGTATGGATAGGCGAAAGCAACATCACCAACTCCTTGAGAAACTCGCCAAACTTTCTGCATCACGGTGGAAGTTGGGACTCCGGTTATGCTACCCTTGATCACTCGATTTCCTGATCAACAAGCACATACGAATTGATAAGGCAGTAAGAGTATGATGTGATGAACAAATTGAGGCAAGTACGCACCTATGGTTTTTGCAGCTCCCAGCCCCAACCCGATTGAAGAATATGAAAACGACATGATTGCAGCCACTATGGAAAGCCACTCCATGCTATGGAAATCGGGTATTTGAGACATAAACACCTGCACTACTCCAAAAAACAGCATGTACATTGTGGTTCCGGATTCACAAGGAGCATCACGCCCGTGTTTGTGGTAACAATTCGACTGCTCTATCGCTCTGTGTATCACAAAACCGAGCAGGATTCAATCCGGTGTTCAGTTTCCATCTTTTAGCAGAGATGCAAATCGACATAGAAGACATAAATCATGACAAAAATGTATTGCCAAACATCCCAAAAGAGAATCTTTTTCCAAGAAAAAATTAATCTGGCAATGGAAGGAAAGAGAACCTCATGCAAATAGCAGTAGTAATAGTATATGCTATTCCTGTTCCATAGAAATTCATCTGAATAAGTAATCCACATATCCAAGCATTCTTCTTTCCTGTTATGCATTACACTCGAGCATCACCATCCAATGCAACATTAAAAAGTGAAAAGAAAGCCAATAGTTTAAATTGCAAGTCGTGTAAAAAAAGAAAGTCTTGTATGAGACCGTGAAGACAAAAAGCATGTGAGACAATTATCACTTTTCAATAGAGAGTTAAAAAATGATACTACATTATACATATACTTTTTTTAAAAGTGACAAAAATTTATTTAATGCAAGTATATTACTTTCAATGTTTTAGCTTAAAAATGATGCACTACATACAATTTTTGAAAGGTGATACTTCCGCCATCCCTATCTAGATGCATCATTTGTCCAAGAGAACTGTCTCTACTTAATGAATTATTTCCTAAAGAAATAAAACAACTTTATCAATTTAAACTATATTATTCAAAAATCTCTAAATTACACCATATGTCATTACTTTCTTCACACTAACCCAACTCCCACATTAAAATTCTTGCCAAGAACCATTTCTACCAACTTAAAACCTACTTATTTCATATAATACTAAGATTATATTGCATCTATTTTGGGGACCAAAATGATCCACTTTACTTTAAATGTGATAACAGTTATATAAAAAATTGATACCGTCCGTCAGTAAACGAACTTACTCAAATACTACTCCCTCCGCCCCAAAAAAAGTTGCATTATACAAAATGACATATTTTTTTATAATTTTTTTTATATAAATAAAATATTGACATATAAGTAAATATGTATATATTTTTATAAATGTGCACATAAATTGATATTTTTTAGTAGCGTGCAAATTTGTGTGAGACGTGTAAATAAGGAAATTGTGTAAATTTCTTTGGGAGTGAGTACTATTATTTTCCAAATCAGGCATCTGTTTCCAGCTTCCGTAATTACATCTACACATGAATCTTGATTTGAAACAGAACAAAATCAATTCTTTCTGCACATCTGATTTATTCCCTCACACTTATTCCTCTGTTTCTCAGCTAATAAAAAAAACAAAAACGAAAAATACCCAGAGGCACATATACGTACATATATATACATACATACCTAAATTGTATTTAACAGCGGCAACATAGGATCTATTCCTGATTGGACCATATTCAGGGTCAGGAGATCTGTAACAATTGGAGAGTAGGAAAGCCGTTATCAATGTAATGAGGGCAAAAAGGATCATCAAAAGTGGGCCCCAGATCCATCCCAACTGCGATATGCTCCACGACAGAGACAGCACGCCCGACCCGATTACTCCGGTTATGATATGGGCCGACGCCGTCCATTCGTTCCCTTCACATCACCCAAACTTTCAGACAACAACAAATCGAAAAATGAGCAAAATAATCTAAGATTGTAGTAATTAAGAAAACCAGTTCTTTTAGGAGAAGAGTTGACTAAATCGTCAGATTCGACCGAGTCTTCGATGGGGGGAGAGGGGAGGCCCAGCTGCAGTAATGGGATGGGTTCGCTCGAATCCGTTGCTCCCATGATAGTTAAGAAATTTCTGTTTTTAGAATTTTTTAAAATCTCTTGTCATTGAATCTAGTATGCCATGGATGGAGAGAGTTGACCGAAGAAGTGTTTTTTAGGGGAAGCATTTTGGTGCTGACTTTGGGATTCCTTTCGGTTATTTCTAGTTGATTTTTTCTTTTTGACATGTTAGTTGATATGATACTCTTGCTCTATTATACACGGATTCTTCTAAAAATATTATAATGCAGTATCGGATTCGCACCCTCACCCTAAAAAGGTAAGATTCTTAAATTCTCGTGTCGGATTCTCCACGTGGTGAATCCATCTGCCACGTGACAAATGCAGCTAACGGATTCTCGAATCAACTACACGAATCCTATTTATAAGCATTAAATATATTATTTGAATTGAATTTTATTATTTCATATAAGTTAAATTGATAGTGTGACACCTATTTTAGATTGAATTTACTACTATGATTTATGTATTGAACTAATGTAACTTGAATTGATATATTTTTTACATAATTATATTATATTATTGAATATACTCAAATTTTAGGTGATAAAAAATATAAATGAGTTATAATTGATTTATTAAATTTTATATAAAATATTTTTTTAGATATTATATATAATAAAATATAAATAAATAGACGTATTCTTAACGAATCGCACCTTATTTTTTAAAAAAACTCGTATCGTATCGCACCCGCATTTGTGTATCCGCACCCGTGCAACATAGCTCTTGCCTAAGTTTATAAGTTTTATTAAATATTTTATAAGATTAAATATCTTATATTGTTTGATAAAATGAGATGTCTGATTGTTTATAAAATTTCAAATAAGTTGTTTATATTTTATAAGATGTTAAAAGATAATTCGAGATATTTTAATTTTTTTTAATACATTCACCCACCTCACCTCGAATTTCACCACCACTCCATAATCCTTCCCTCAACATAAAAGATAATAAAATAATTATTCCCTCCATCCTACTATATGATGCTCATTTTCGTCTGTTTTACTATTTATTTATTTATTTTTAAAAGAAATACTATTCATTTTATTGTTATTATTTTTTTATTACTTTTTACATTATTTATATTACTTTTTTACTTTTTTAATCACATCACTTATACATTTTCACTTTTACCTTAATCTATATGCCCAAAAGCAACAATCAACATATACCGGGACGAAAAAAATATTTTTTATTAATATTTTTTTTAATTTATGACAAGTTATCAAAAAATTTATAAATTGCATTAGTAAAACACTTTAACAGTTTATAACTACTAAAAAATAAAATTTTATAATCTTTGAAAATAACTTAAAAAATATTTAAAATAAATTTAATTGAACACCGATGTTGTAAGCTAGATGGGATTTTGCTTTTTTGGTAAAGAAAAAAAAAAAAGGAAATGGGATTTCATTTAGTTTTGGATGGTAAGATGTTGAAAACGAGGGTTATTAAAAGGACTTAAAAGTGGCATTAATGGAGAAGTTGAATACGAGGGTCTTTGGTGGTTTATTAAAGAGAAGTTATAAGCTGTCAAATTAGGATTTGGTTTTTATTATGAGGAAAAATAACTTCAAAATTTTTCAATAATATTAATTATAAGGTAAATAATTATCATATTTAAAAAAAAAAATTGCAAAGAAAATATACTTGGTACATTTAATTCACAGAATAATATTCAAATCTAAACATAATATATAAATTATCGCGCATATTATTTTAGGAAAATCGATAAACATGAAGAAACGAAGAACACAAAAATTTGTTGACCCAGTTCACCTAAAAGGCTACATCTGGGGCGTACCAAGCCAGGAGATTGTTCCACTATTTATGTGTATGAAATCCATTTATATAGGTTACAAACTAGGGTTACAGAAATATAAGATACATAATAAAATGACTAAACTATCCTTCTAGTAAATATTTTTGATGAAGACACATAAATGTAATTTCCTTTAACACTCCCCCTTGTGCCAAATCAAAAGGATGAATGGTGCAAGAATGTTGCCCTTGATAAAAACCTTGCCAAGTAACATCCATATAAGAAAAATAAACCTTGATCGAAGGGAAAATGAGTTGCAACGCACCTATGTTAAGACTCCCCCTGAAGTCTACACCTCTCAACTGATAGGTACATCTATCAAGTGAGTTCAAAAAATTTACACATCTCAATTCCTTTAAGATGTTTCTCAAAAGTTATCTTGGATAATGATTATGTAAATAGATTAGCCACATTTTCTTTAGAGCTTACTTAAATTACTTGAATCTTGAGCAAAAATTGTTGTCGCAAGTTATAGAAAAACTTCTGTGATATATACTTTATATCATCACCTGTATGAACAGTTTCATCTGTTCAATGCATGCAATATATATGATCTTTAGTAATATAACTCAAATCACCGATTTATTGAATGTGTGATGAGAATATACTAAATACACTCACAAATTGCTTCGTGTAAGGTATTAATCTCTAGATCGCTTAAAGAGATAGCTATCAAAGTTTTCTTAATTGACGTCCAAGATATCACCATATTTCTCATGGTAAATACATAATCAATTTGGAAACTCATGTGGTTAAGATATAACCAACATTAGTAGAACCAAATAACATATTATTTGGTGTATAAGTGTATAGGATAGCATTCAATATTTTCTTAAGGGTTGCAATTTCATCTGCAGTCCCTTTCAACATTTATGTAGTAAATAACATGCCCATGTCCTGATTTCTTTTAAGTATCAAAATACATTCTTGACACTATTCCAATCTGTGTTGGTCCTGTAATAAATTTAGTTAACAAGTTCATTGAGAAAGTAATATCTGGCCGAGTATATTGAGCTAAGTACAATAATGCGCCTATTGCACTTAACAAGGAATTCCAGTTCCTAATATCTCTTCGTTATTTTGCTTTGGACGAAAGGGATATTTCTTTAAATCCAAACATCAGCCGATCACGAGAGTGCTAACAGAATGCATTTTGTCCATATTAAATCGCCTGAACATCTTTTGGACATATGCAGACTGGTGGATAAGTATCCACAAACTCAATAAAGTTGAGTTTTCCCAAGATCCTTTATCTCAATAATTTTAATTAGTTTCAGGATTTCTCTTATTGATATATTCTACAACTGAGCTTGGTTCGATTTTATTGTGCTCTATATTTTCTTGAGCAATAGTATAAATAAATACATCACTAATCTGCGTGCAATGTCTGTCCATCGACTCATTTGCACTCTCATAATAAATAGAGATTTTTCATTCTCTGAAATCATATTGAACATCGGAGCGTCCTCCAGTAATGATTCTTGGACATAAATATAAACAGAGATGATCTCATAAGATGTATTTTTTACATTGATGATCAATGAATTGAATTGTGCCACACCTACCATTCCTTCCTTTGGGTGGTGTCAATCGAACCATGTAACCTCCCCCTTTTCCTTTTGGGAGTCACGGCCTCAACCACACCTCCACCAAGTATGGTTGCAACACATTTTCTACGGTGTTGTGCCCCTTATTGGGGACTTCTAACCCTGCAGGCATATTTGCAATTGACATGTATGACACAATCACTTTAGCAATATCGATGAATGAATCAGACATCGAATCTGTTACGTTCTGAAGTTTGGGGATCAAATGAGACAAAGTGGGGATCAACCATGATACTTCCAGTCGTTCCCACAGAAAATTCATTTTCTTATCTCCCCTAGCGACGGGAAGACTGCCTCATTCAAGTGACAATCCCAAATCTAGAGGTAAATAAGTCGTCTGTCAAAGGTTCTAAGTAGTGGATATTTGTTGGAGATTTATATCCAACATAAATACTTAATCGTTGCTGAGGACCCATTTTAGTGCGTTGTGGGGGCGCAATCGGCACATATATTACACAACAAAAATGCGTAAATGTTAAATATCAGGCTTATATCAAGTTACCAACTAGTACACATGTTGTTAATGTTGGGTCTAGAATGAATAAGTAAAGATGCATGCAGTATTGCATAAACCCCATGCAGATATAGGAATGTTGGTGCGCATAACCAGTTCCTAACCACCATGTATTTTCTTTAAATAGTGGCTTCTGCGAGACCATTTTGTGTAGCACGTGGGTATCAAGATGCCTTACATTGATCCTGATATATATGCAATAATCATCATATGCTTTTGATGTAATAATGTGATATTGTGATTAGGGTGGTGAGCCCTAAGACATGTACTTTGTGCTAAGAGTTTTACATGCATAATGTCTTGTGGACAGTAAAGTGACATGTGACCCGTATGTCAAAGTATAATCCAGTACCATAAAATACTTGAATCATCCGCATTCTGGATTAATCAATCCACAAATATCATCATATATCTTGTGTAAGAATGAAATATTTTATTTTGTATCTTTAGCATAAACAAGTCTCAATGTTACTTTTGCTAAAGAGTAGGCTTTGCAGAATGAGTGACTTGCCTTAAACTTTTATAATGAGGCAGAGTGAGATGTAAATAGCATATCTGGTGCTTCAGAAAATAAGAAGTGCGACAATGCAGCAACAAGATCGATATAGTGCATTATATCAATTTTTATCTCATTTCATGCGTCACTCTAAAAATAAGGATGTAATGTGAGTTATTCAACATTATGAATTATTATACAAAAGCCTATATAAATTAATATCACATAGTCCGTTAGTGGTAATATATAGTTTCGAATAGTAGTGAGGTACAACTCACTATATCGACATCTTAGTTCCTTTAAAATGTGTTTTCTTTCACATTTATTTGACATATAAATTTTATTCTCACAATGTATTTATAAATAACGTTGGTACAAATATTTAAAAAAAAAAATTACAAGGTCCATTAGCTCTTGATGCATATGGAACTTTTCTGATTTCGACAGTTGTCTCATTAGACACTGTTCATTGTTCTTTTTAGAAGTCTCAAATCCTTTTGAGTTTCAATATAAATAAAATAATTTACTTTTCATTTATATATATATTTTTTTGTTAATATATCACTATACATCGTGATAATATAACTTTTGAACCATATGTACTAGATAAATCTAGTACTTTTGAATAAAATTCAATGAACCAACGTCAATAAAGCTAATGTCTCGTATCAAAATCAACTCAAAATTCATCAATAGTCTAAATAACTTTAAAACTAAAATGAGTATTTTAAATAAATGAGGCATAATGCCTTTTCAACATTCTTGAAGTATGATGAATTCATTAGCAAAGTCCATGTTGCCATTAAAAAATTATTACCGTGAGGCTAATATGGTGGGTATCTTGTACTTCAGATTCCCTATATCATTTATAGTTTTTTGCTATAGTGTGCTTGCAATATAATTTGATGTGGTTTACCACTGCTACACGTGGTGCATTATTCTCATATCCATATGGGTTTATTAATCAAAATTA
>JAPKLY010000264.1:422746-490261 GCA_026898435.1 Prunella vulgaris
TTTGAAAATAACATAGGAATAAAATTCCACATGCACTCGAGAGAAAAAAAAAATATTTGCCACCATCATCACTCAACATTCCTTGTAATAATCTCAGTTCGCATGACTCCAGATCAATATAGAGACAGAACCAAAAAGAAAAAAAAAATTGCTGGGTGGAGGATGAATTAGCATATTAGATCCTTCAACCTTCTATGTGCTAAGCTAACATAGCTTTAAAAAAAAAATATCACTTATTCACAAGTCAATGCCACCATCAGCAGTATCAAGTTTATTTGCTTCCACTGGAATTAGACATTCAACTTGACAAATTATTAATAACCAAATAAAAAGGAACAGTGCGATCACATCTTTACCAAATTGTAGAGGATAACATAATTTAATTACGAGCAATATAAACAAATACTCATGCTCAAAGCCCTGGTTTGAGGATTAATTATGCTCCCCCTTCATAATTACAAGTAATTGTGATGATATCATAATAACTTAAGGGATTATATGCATATGATTGTGACTGCATATATGTATCATGTATATATACAGAGAGTAAAAGGAATAGTAAACCTGTATGTACCACCAGTGCTGGCTAAGGCGTGCCGCCCTGACGGTGGCCCTGTCGTTCCGGTGGTGCTAGATTTAGGAAACAACAAGGGGGACGTCATCACCGGTAAGCCACTGGAAAATTTGCGATCGGGACCCAGAATGAAGCTTCAGGGGTGATTCGATCTAGAAATTGAGTTCGTAGTCGGTGCTCCATAGAGAACGATGAGTTTCCCCGATCCGTATCCTTGCAGCGGACGGTGAGGATGCAGTGGTCGGCGGCGTCCATGAGAATGGCGTCACCGGCGCCGACGATGGGACCATATGAGTCAACTCGGAAGACGAGTTTACCGTTGGAATTATAGGCGGTGAAGCCATTTTCGGCGAAGAAAATGAGGGGTTTTGAGGACGGTGAGATGTGTCTCTTCGCTGTATACAAACCCTTCTTCTACTATCACACCTTTCTTCATGTTTCTCATACTCACAGATTGTTTGAATTGGATTTGGGATTGGGACTTAGGGTTCTTTGTTGGTATATTGAAATTTTCAAGAATTACGAGTTCTGGGAATTTAGGGTTTAACGATTTACTGGAGAATCAAAGAAATTGAATAAGAAAATTACAAAATAAATTTAAGCAAAATGTTTTTTTTATTCGAGGAAGAGAATGAAATTAAACAAATTCGAGATCTAGAGCATTCGTGCTGATAACGTATTTTAGGAAAATCGATAAACATAAAGAAACGAAGAACACAAAAAATTTGTTGACCCAGTTCACCTAAAAAGCTACATCTGGGGCGTACCAAGCCAGGATATTCACTACAAAAAAAAGGGTTTTAGAGACCGCATTTTAGCGACCGCCCATAAAGCGGTCGCAAATATTAATTTTAGCGACCGTATTTACGACCGCCGAGGTGCTTTGGTTAATTTTGTAATGTTTGCGACCGCCAAGCGGTCGCTAAATCATTTAAAAAACTTCCGACCGCCATAAGAGGTCGCAAAAATATTAGTAAAATACATTGCGACCGCATACCGGCGGTCGCAAACAGAAATGTGGTCGCTAAATTTTAAACCCGTAACTGATAACCCAGAAAAGAAGAACCGATTTATTTTTTAAAATTAGCGATCGCTTTTTCGCGGTCGCTAAAGTAGTATCTGGTTAGGGTAGTTGGCTCCATTTAATTATATAATTTTGTGACCGTTATACATAATATGGCGGTCGCTAAAATGCGATTATGGAACAGAATCAGCTTCTCTTTTCTTCAGTTTATTCGGGGAAAAAACCCCACTCACACCTAAAAAAATTTCCCAAATTCAAACGAGCATTGCTTCAACATGTTGGTGGCAATTGTGGAAGTCTACTACTATATTGTGCTCGTTGCTTCTAATTCACCGTACGTTTTTACAATTTTACCGTTTAATTTTAAATTTTGTGTATTATATGTTTTATAAGTGTTCTTCATGTGACACATTAAATTTTAGAATTTACAATGTGAATAATTATTGTAATTGATTATAGTTGATTTTTTGTTTTAAAAAATTTGATATGTTTGTTTATAGTCGAAACTCTGCCGAATTTTTTAATAATTTATATGTGATTCATTTTTTATTTGTATCAGATGGAACTCCTTGATCGTCGTTGGATGTATGAAATGTCTCGTTTGATACAAGGAAATATGAATTATGAATTTTGCCTGAAACTTGATAAGTTTATTAAGTTTGCCTGTAGTAAACCAAATTGCATGGATAGTTGTTGTCGGATTAGATGTCCTTGTTCAGGCAGAAAGTGCAGTAACAAAAGATTTTTTTAGCATAGATGAGGTTAAAACTCATCTTGTGAGGTTTGATTTTGCTCCATTTTATTATAATTGGACCAGACATGGTGAAGACAGGTGGAATTATAATTTGGAAACAGTGATTGCCTTCTATGATCAGTTGAGTAGTTGTGGAGGTGAGAGATTTGAGATTAGTAGTTCGAGCTGCGACCCGTCTGCACCATTGGATGAGCTAGATGAATTCCAACGGTATCATACGATGATTGATGAGTCTGGTTTGGGTGTTCACCACACAGCCATGGAGGAGGAACCAAATCCACGTTCAAAGAAATTTTTCGAGATGCTCAAATCTGTCGATCAAAAATTATTTCCTGGTTGTGATACTGAGACTCAGTTGTCATTCAACGCTCAGATGTTGTCCATCAAAACTGAAGGCAAAGTGAGTCAGAAAGTCTTCAATCAATTCGCCAAGTTGTTTAAACGGGCCCTACCCAAAGAGAACACAGCGCCAGAAAATTTCTATCAAAGTAAGAGGCTGTTGAAGGATATGGGTTTACCGTTTGAGAAGATTGATTGTTGTACCAATGGTTGCATGCTGTTTTGGGGCGACGACGAGAGCATTAATCAGTGCAGGATGTGCCGGTACCCTAGGTTCAAAACATCTGATCGTAGGAAGAAGACAACTTTCAAGTCGATGTATTATCTTCCCATCACTCCTCGTCTAGAGAGGTTATATCAGTCGAGTGCCACTGCAAAAGACATGACATGGCATGCTGAGGAGTGTTCTGATCAGAATTCCGGAGAGATGCGTCATCCTGCAGACTCTAATGCGTGGAGACATCTTGATAGAGAGTTCCCAGATTTTGCGAGTGAGAAGCGAAATGTGAGACTTGGTTTGTGCACAGACGGATTTGCTCCATTCGGTATGCATGGAAAGAAGTATTCTTTGTGGCTTGTTTTGTTGACTCCGTACAATCTACCCCCTTGGTTGTGCATGAAGCCTCAACACATATTTCTCACTGTGTTGGTGCCTGGTCCTCGCAACCCGAAGGATAAACTGAATGTCTACCTTCAGTCGTTGATTAAAGAGTTGTTATATTTGTGGCATTTGGGAGTAGAGACGTACGACGTGTACCGAAAGGAGAACTTCACATTACGGGCTGCTGTTTTATGGACCATCAGCGACTTTCCAGCATATGCTATGTTATCTGGGTGGTCGACAGCTGGAAGACTAGCGTGCCCGTACTGCATGGATGAGTCTAAGGCATTTTATCTTCCAAAGAGTAAGAAGATATCATGGTTCGACAACCAAAGGAAGTTTCTACGTGATGATCATGCCTTTCGGAGGGACAAAAAGAATTTTCTAAAGGGTAAACCTCCTGTAAAGCGTCCAAGGCCACGAGTTCGAACAAGTATTTATATATTATTCATATTTTAACCAGTACTTAATTATTCTAAGAGTTTGATAGATTTAGTTTAACAATACACATTTTATTCTAGGTGATTCGTTGTTGAGAGAAGTTACAGTAACTGGATTGTGGAAAATGACTGAGGAGCACGCAATGGAACACAATAAACGGATCCGAGGAGGTTGGAAGAAGAAGAGCATCTTTGGGACTTGCCTTATTGGAGTAAATTATTGATTAGACACAACTTGGATGTGATGCATATAGAGAAGAATGTGTTTGATAACTTGTTCCACACGATTTTGAATACCGAAGGCAAGACCAAAGACACTAAAAAATCCAGAGAAGAGTTAAGTAAGTTCTGTTCTCGTCCTAGTCTGTCCAGAGGTCAACGACCACGTGATTTTCCACAAGCATGTTACCAAATTTCTAGAGAAGACAAGAAAAAATTATTTAAATGGGTGAAGGAACTGCGGTTTCCGGACAATTACGTGTCCAACATAGGTAGGTCGTTTGAGCCAGAAACTGGGAAGATCGGTCCGATGAAGAGTCATGACTGTCATGTTTTTATGCAGTGGTTGCTACCGATTGCCTTTCGGTACTCACTTCCGAAGCATGTATGGTGTGTCATCACAGAATTGAGTCTATTTTTCAGAGACTTAACGGCCTCAATGATTAAAGTGGACGACATACAGCGTTTGGATAGAGACATCCATGTTATATTGTGCAAGTTGGAAAAACTTTTTCCACCCAGTTTCTTTGACTCGATGGAACATTTACCTGTCCATTTACCGTATGAAGCTTTACATGGTGGTCCAGTGCAGTATATGTGAATGTACCCTTTTGAGAGGTAAGTATAAATTTATTTATTTATTTGTTTCTTTCTAATTTTATGTTATTTTATTGTTCATTAAGTATTGAATTTACTATTTTTAGGTATCTCCACAACTTGAAACGTAATATTGGAAATAAGCACACATTGAAGCATCCATTGTTAATGCTTATCTTACTGAAGAGGTTGGTACATTCTGTTCTTATTACTTCGGCGATCAAGTTCAAACGAGGATCAGAAACGAGCCTCGCAACTATGATGGTCGCGCAGAAGATCATCCTCTTCGTGAGTTCGATGGTATGCTGTCGGAATTCTTACATGCTGGTCGACCACTCGGTAAGGGGACCAAACGGTATTTCCAAAGTGACTGGGAAGAAGAGACGATACATTCGTATGTTTTGATGAATACGCCTGAGGTTCAACCATACATACAATGAGTTTTATATTTTTAGTCATTTTTTGAAGTTATGTTAGTATTTTAATACTAGTGTTTCTGATATGTAAGGATGTTTTGTGAGCAAACTCGTCAACAATTACCAGGCATCACAGAAGCAGAGGTGTATGATGCAATTCGCCACAAATTCATGTTTTGGTTCCAAAAAATGGTATGTAGTCACTACCTCATATTATATATTTGCCAGAAAGTTAATGCTATTAATCTTGTAATACTTTAATATTTGTAGGGACAAATGAATCAGCTTCAGAATCCACATCTTGAGGCCTTGAGCAAAAAACCACTACATGAAGTGACTTGTTATAATGGGTACTATGCAAATGGTTTTAAATTTCACACAGATGTGTATGCTTCAGTAAAAGCCACTTCAAACAGCGGTGTTTGCGTTACCAGTGGAAACTTCAACGAAGCACCGGTCAATTACTATGGTGTGTTGCAAGAGGTGGTTGAAGTTGAATATCCGGGGTGGCCACGGAGAAAAATTGTTTTATTCTTCTGTGAATGGTTTGATCCGAGTCGCGAAGGGAAGAGAGTCGATGCAAACTATAAGATCGTTGATATTAACACCAGCAAAAAATATCCAGCTGCATACGACCCCTTCATTTTTGCATCACAAGCATCTCAAGTTTATTATTGCAAGTATCCGACTTCAGGCAAACCGAACTTAAGAACAGTGGTAAAGGTCAAGGCAAGGTCGTTGGTAGAAATGCCTACTTTATCCATATTAGAAACTGCACAATTTGAAGATCCATTCCAAACTGAAGTGCAAGAAGCTGAAACAGTGGTTCAGGACGAAGGTATAAATTCTTCAGTTGATTTAGTGGCTGCAAATCCAGATATGATAATTGTTGAGAAGACGAAGAGGAAGGAGAAGACAAAGAGGAAGAGGAACAAGAAGAAGATGACGAGGAAGATGATGATGATGATGCAGAAGAAGATGATGATGACGAGGAGGATGATAATGAAGAAGATAATGATGACGAGGATGATTAATTAAGCAAATGTGTTTATATATATGTTTAATTAATTGATATTGTCATTTTTTAGAATAACTTGTGCATATTATAAGTTGAGTTAATATCATAATATTAGTATTATAATTTAATTAACAGGGTTAACACAATAACATAACAAATTTCCAAAAAAAATAATAATAATTGCGACCGCCTATAGGCGGTCGCAAAATATAAAATATATGTTAGCCACCGCTGTAGGCGGTCGCAAAATATAAAATATATGTTAGCGACAGGTATAGGCGGTCGCAAAATAAAAAATAGCG
Organism: Prunella vulgaris; assembly: GCA_026898435.1. Lineage (NCBI taxonomy): Eukaryota > Viridiplantae > Streptophyta > Magnoliopsida > Lamiales > Lamiaceae > Prunella > Prunella vulgaris. Next base: position 429,031 of record JAPKLY010000264.1, read on the forward strand.
GGGGTTAAAGGCGGTTCTGAAATTCGATCCCTGGAATAGCGACCGCTTTTAGCGGTCGCAAATCGCCGCATTTGACTGATTATAAGGAGTGGCCACTACCGCGTAATTAGCGACCGCCTTAGTTATTTTAGCGACCGTTGTAGGCGGTCGCTAATACAAAACCAGATTATTACCTCCTTCACCAGAATTGTAAAAGTCATTTCACCGTCGAAAATCATAAACTTACGGTCGAAAATCTTAAATTTACCGTCGGAATTGTGACCATTTAAACAAAAGTGTGACCGCCTCGTTGATTAGCGTTTAAGTATGCATGTATTTTACCTATTTTGTGTATTATTTTGTGTACTATAATGTATTGTTTAGCGTATTTATATATAATTTCACACTTTCTAATTAGTTATAAGTATTTATGTTTTCTATTTAAATAAGAAGCATATGTATAATTCAACCTAACCATTATGTCTATTGTATATTGTTGAGGTCTTAAGTGGAGTTATATTTATCCAAATTTTATGATATTGAACACCTAAGACAATGTACTAAATAGTTAAGACACTTTAGTGATCCAATTTTACATGTTTGGATTGTATTTGTACTCATAAGTGAAGACTTCAATTCTGTCCAATGTTTGGACTCAAAACACATTTTTGTATTTGCACAATATCTGGAGCCTCACTAAACCAATTGAACCAATTCCAGTTTTATTTGATCACTAATTCGTTGCTCTACAACTTGTCTTCAGGGCTCAAGTGTCAAAAGTTCCGGCTTCAATGGTCAAAATGACAATCAATGCAGGGCTTCAGAATTCCGCCATCTCAGTACACATGTTGGGAAATAATTCACCATAATTCACACAAAAGTCCAATTTACACAAGACCAAATTCATTGGTTAGCCAAGAAATTAATCAAGACACAGTAGAAATATTAAAGGCGTTTATTTTGTGCAAGCTGAGATATCTGTTTTTCAATAGACCACCATAAATTCGCGGAGAAAAACAATCCAGTTTTACCAACTCCACTATTATGGTCATAACTCACAATCTAGAGATCCAATTTTGGAGATCTTAGACTCCTTGGAAAGCTAATACAACGGCCTACAACTTTCATTCAGAAGTCAAGATGAAATTCAAACGGCAAGGGCAATTAAATTACTGATGTTTACAGGCCACGTGAATTGGTTCCTAAAGTCTCCATGATTCACTATTTGGAGGCCTATATAAAGAGCCCTTTAGCAACCCTTGAAGGCATCCCATTTTCCTTGTAATCCTTCTATCTTAGTCTAGTATCTCTCTTAGAAATATGAGTTCTTATTGTATTAGTATGAGTAGCTAAATATTTTACTAGAGTTAGTGATGAAGCTTTAGTAAAGTATTAGTAATGTTCTTGGTTATTCAATAAAGATTTTCAAAGTTTCAATCCTTTAGTCATTTGAAGAGTTCTTAAGAGAGGTTTTGATGTGTCATTACTTTGATTTGTTGTAGACTTATTGGCACAACAAATGCTTAGTTTTACATATCAACTATTGATTTTATAAACTTGTTCGAATTTCTAAAGGTACTTTTCAAAAGTATTATATGTGCTCAAAGTTATATCTTCCGATTGAAATCACTTGATTGTTAGATTTCGATTGAGTTATCAAAGATAACCAAGATCATAACTCTAGTATTTTTATCTAAAGTGGAATCCCGAAGCTCTAGTATTTTGTTACTTTATTTAAACCTCTCAACTAGATAATATCTTTTTCTTCCAAATCTCCCTGTGGTTCGACACTCGGTCTCCCGAGAAATTTTATTACTTGAAATCAACCTACACTTGGGTACGTAACTCTCAAGGAGCTATCACTCGTCCTCCGCCGCCTCGTCCGCGGCCGCCTCGTCCCGCAGCCTCGTCCGCCGCCTTCTCGTCCTGCCGCCTTGTCCGCCGCCGCCACCTCGTCAGCCGCCTTCTCGTCCTGCCGCCTTGTCCGCCGCCGCCGCCTCGTCAGCCGCCGCCGTCAAAATCCCCGGTGAAAGGTAAATGAATTTTTTTTTAACTGCTAGTATTTTTTTTTAGAAAAACAGTTAGTATTTTTTTTAATTGTTAGTATTATTTGTTAATATTTGTTAGTATTTGTTAGTATTTGTTAATATTTGTTAGTATTTGTTAGTATTTGTTAATATTGGTTAATATTGTTAGTATTTGGTTAATATTGTTAGTATTTGGTTAATATTGATTTGTTGTTAATATTGTTAATATTGGTTTGGTTTGTTGTTAATATTGTTTTGTTGATTTGTTGTAATATTGTTTTGTTGATATTGTTAGTATTATTATTGTTATTATTAGTATTATTGTTAATATTGTTAGTATTATTTTTGTTAGTATTATTATTGTTAATTATTGTTAATATTGTTAATATTAGTATTATTGTTAGTAATATTATTAGTATTATTATTGTTAGTAATATTGTTAGTATTATTTGTTAAATTGTTGATTGTACAATTTGGTATAGATGAGTGAACAACCCGATCAGATTGAGGGTGACGGTCAGGGGATAGGGAGAGGTAGAGGGAGAGGGAGGCCACGACCTCTCCCTTTACCACCGATTCGACCTGCCGAGTGTCTGATGCCCCCGCCCTCCCAGTCTAATGAGGCCGGATCTTCATCGCGGCAACACCCTCTACGTGAGACCCGGGAGTATATAGAAATAAGAGAGGGCCAGTAAGTAAATTAATATTTTATTTTGTTTTATTGTTATATAATAATTCCTATAATAATTTTTTTTTATTCAGCTTGCTTCCTCAGCACACGGTCACTGAGCGCGTCACGGAGTCCATTATGCAGGTCACTTGGCCTTATGGAGTTGGCTCGTGGACTCGTGTACCTGAGGCCTCGAGGAGAGCGATGTTTGACGAATTTAAGGTATAAAAATATTAATATTTGCGTGATAATTAATATTTTTATTAATTATTAATATTTGAGTAATTAATTTTTGGGAATTGTTTGAATTGCAGAAATTGTGCTTTTGAGATCCGACAGACGACGCTAGGGTGGAGGAGTTATGGTGCAGTCTAGCACAGGGCCGGATGAAAGCAGTCGTCTACAAAATGAAGAAAGCATGGACAGAAGAAGGGAAGACGGTTGATTTGGGGAGAGACGGTGATGGACGGGCGATCTGGGACGGATTGATGGCTTACTGGACTGATCCGGCACACCAGGAGAGGGCTCGTAAGGCACGAGAAAATGGGATGAGCAATCCGAACGGAGAAGAAGTCGCCATTCATCGCGGTGGCTCCCGGACCGCCTACGAGCACGGACTCGCTTTTGTAAGTATTAATTATTATATTTAATTTATAATTAATTATTATATTTAATTATATTATTATAATTAATTCTTAAAGGAGAATGCACACGGACGGAGGCCAAAACATTTCGAGTCTCTTTCTATTCTTCACCCAGTGAATGAGACTGGTCAATCCACGTATGCCCGCACCACCGAGCTTCACGTAAGTATCTAATTAGAATGTACTACTAAATATATTTAAATTATTCTATTAAAATAAAGTTAATATTTTATTTTGTTTAATTTCAGAACAAGTATAAAACTGCTCTTGATGAGGCTCGGACCCAAGCGACACCTACTCCGGAGAACCCTACACCTGCCCCTATTAGAGCTGTCAAAATGGGCCCGGCCCGACGGGCCGGCCCGAAAAACCCGACCTAAAGGACAGGACGGGCCCAAAAATACTGGCCCGAAAAGAACCAGGCCTATTTGTTATTTTTTTGAAATTGGGGATTACATTGTTGTAGTTAAGTATTTGTTATTTGTGCTAAGAGGATTTTGATGTAGTTTTAGGAATATGAGTTGTAGTAGGTAATTATAAATTTTGAGGCAATTAATATGCATACTTTTTGGTAATATATATATTCATTAATAATATTTTCATTTGTTGGCTTCCATTGAAATTTACTCAAAAGATATTTTTAATTAAAAAATATAATCTCAATTTATTAATTAATTTATAATATTAAAAATATGAATAGGTAAGTTCGAAAATACTTTATTTAGAATTTTGATAATATTAATTTCTCCTATTTTGTAAGTATGAATTATAATTCAAACTTATAAGAGAGATGTTGAATTAGTTGTTTATTTTTTTTTTAATTTGCATTTATAAATGATTGTTAGAAAATTATTGTTTGAATTTATTTTTGTGAATTATAGTTTATTAAGGTTTGTTAAATTATTTTTGTTTAAGTATTACTATATAGAAATTTGAGTTTTATTTTAATTATTAAATTATTTTTGACAAATTAAATAATTTTTTTAGACTATTTGAATAGATTTGTATACAAAATGACAAATTAATAAGATATATATATATAAATTAAATGTAATGGTAATATTTTAAAAATTAAAAAATATTAAAAAAATCGGGCCGATTTGGCCCGGTAGCCCGGTGGCCCATCTTGGGCCAGGACGGGCTTGAAAATAAGTGGCCCGATAGGAACCGGGCTAGGCCCGACCCGGCCCGAAAAAACACAATGGCCCAATGGGCCGGTACCGGGCCGGCCCAGCCCATTGGGCCATTTGACACCTTTAACCCCTATTGATGAGGACCGCCTCTATGTTGATTTGGCCGGAGTCAATAGGGGTAAGATACTAGGGTTGGGAGCTTACAGTAAGATTGTCCGTCAGACGCACCGCCCGAGATCATCATCATATTCTGTGTCCGCTCATCCTGACGTCAATCTTCAGCAGGAAGTGGCCGAGTTGAAGGACAAGTTGAACAAGCAAGAGAGAAAAGAAAGGAAGATGCAGGCTTGGTTGGCTCAAGTTTCTGCACTTACTAAAATTCCACTTCCACAGGACTCGGATGATGAGGCAGATGCCGATACGGGTCGTGGTGCTGGTACGGATGGTGGTCCAGGAGTGGGTGCGTCTTCTCGTGGGAATGAGGGAGCCGATGGTGGGGATCTTGAGGATCTTGAAGAATTGATGCCAGATTTTAATTCTAAGGGCTAGTTAATTTATGTGTTGAACAATTTTTTTTGTTTGAATTGAATATTAAGTATTTTAACTTTTATTTAATATATTTTGAATGTTTAAAATTTTATGTTTTACATCAAAATTATTTTTTATGATATCAAATTGTAGTAATTTAGAATATTAAAATTTGTGGCTAATTTGATGTTATATACAATTAATTGAATAAATATGAACAAATTAAAAATTTGGTATTGTAAATTATTAAATATATAACATTACATTTTTGTGGTTGAAATATATATATTTATATTAAGTATCAAAGGATTAATTTGATGAATTAAAAAAAAAAACGAGACACAATTTGGAATTATATACTATTAATTGCAAAAAGTCGAATAAAATAAAATAAAAGAGAAATGTAAATTATAAAATTTATAACATTAAAAAAAATTTATTGAAATATATATACATTAATAAATTAGAGACAAAAAGGAATTAATTTGATGGATTTAAAAAAAAATGTGATTTAATTTGGAGTTATATACAATTAGTTGCAGAAAAATAAACGAAAGAAGCAAGTGCCCGAGTGGAACAGCGACCTCTGAGATGCCCAGAGGTCGCGAGTTCGACTCCTTGCGGGCACAAAGTTTACAACATTTATTCTGAGCCAAATAAGGTTAAGGTTAAGATGCTGGGTCCGTGGCCAAGTGGTTCGAGCCCAGCCAGCCTCGAGAAAAGGCCTGGGTTCGAACCATCTTGACCACATTTTTTTGCTACGTAAATAATTTAGCGACCGCCTAGAGGCGGTCGCAAAATAATAATTAGCGACTGCATTTAGTGGTCGCAAAATAGAAATATAATTTCTTATTATAAATATACAAAATATTTAGCGACCGCCAAAGACGGTCGTTAATATAAATATAGCGACCGCACAAAGCGGTCGCAAATTTATTATAAAATTTATTATTATAATGATTATAATATTTTGCGACCGCATTTAGCGGTCGCTAAAATATATTTAACGACCGCAATAGAGCGGTCGCAAGAATAAAACCGGGTCAATACCCGGACATTTTTGCGACCACTGTTCCGACCGTTTTGGCGGTCGTTAATTTGCGACCGCCTTTGAAAAAGCGGTCGCTAAATGTTTGCGACTACTGTTTTAGTTTGAAAAATGGTCGCAAATAATGTTTTGCGACCGTTTGGCGGTCGCTATGGCGGTCTCTAAAACCCGTCTTTTTTGTAGTGATTGTTCCACTATTTCTGTGTATGAGATCCATTTATATAGGTTACAAACTAGGGTTACAGAAATATAAGATACATAATAAAATGACTAAACTATCATTCTAGTAAATACTTTTGATGAAGGCACATAAATGTAATTTCCTTTAAAACATATTACATTTTATAAGACTGTTTTATATTAGCATGAGAAAAATTGGTCCATTTGTTTTTTTTTTTAAAGAAAACAAATAAAAATGTTATTAACTGTAAGTTTGAAGGAGAAAGTCATCCATAAAAATTGACTTGAATATAAAGGTTACTCACAAATAATAAGACTAAGTGTATGTTTGGTTCGTAAGATAAAAAGTATCTATTCGTAAAAAATATGCATGATTTTGACGGATAGATACTTTTATCTTAAGAACCAAACATACCCTAACATGTTCCAATTAATGCATGTGCCACAATATTGACATTTCAACGTACACAATTTGTAAAAGTAAGAATTTTCAATAAAAACCATTACATGCGTTAATTAAAAAAAAATATTTAAAGCAAGTCATTTGATATGGCTTCCATAACATAAACTGTTACTCCATCGATCCGTCCTTTCTTAGATTGCTAAATAAAATCATAAAAAGAATATTTTTTTTTGTTTTTCCATTATTTAGAATGTTAATATAGTAACTATATCCTTTAAATTAAGTCTTTATAAGTATCTCTTATTTCAAGTAATATATATATTCCACCATCCCCTTATAAGTTGTTCATAATTTTTGGGCACTAATATTAGGAAGTGTATAAAAATATTGATATAGTACATGTAATGTGATGGAGAAAAGTAAAAATATATTGTGAATAATGTAAAAAGTATTAAAAATAATACTAAATAAAAAAATAAATAGTAATTTCCTAAAAAGGTAAAAAAACAAATGAGCAACATTTAGTGGGACGGACGAAAATGACAAAATGAACAACTTATAGTTGAACGGAGAGAGTACTAACTTTCCTTTCATGTAGTTAAAAGGACTAATATATCCTCAATTTTACATCTTTCAATATTAATAAATAATTTTTTTAATCCACTAAAACTAGTATCACTTTGTTTTGAGAAATCTGAATTAAAACAGAGAAAGTATCGTTTTAACATCAATTTCAAGGACAATCTTGCTCCAACTGATATTCTTTGTAAATTTTGAATGTGGATGTTCTGCTGGGCAATTGAATCAGCAAATGGTAATGGAGAATAAAACGCTGACGTATGATTAATTATTCCTCCTTTTTAGCTCATTATCACGGTTGCAAAAAAAGCATGACTTGGTCAAAATTAAAAAAAATTAATAATACGTCAGCGTTTTACTCCCCATCACCATTTACTGGTTTTATTACCCAGCAGAAGATCCATTCTCGTAAATTTCAGACTCTCAATTAGATTATTTGTTACACTTTTCTCCACATATACAATTTACAATTAACTTTAATATTTTTATACTCATTAATAACCTAATCCAAACAAAGAAATTATTATTTGATAATTTAATATACTCTATAATTAATTTTTATTATATTTTAAAATATGTAAAAAAATATTAAATTATATAATATTTAAATTAGTACTTATTGTATAGAATACGATGAAAAGATGATTTTATCTTTGTTATTACCTGATTATTTCGTATGTGACTTGAATCAGGATAACAAATATATAAATAATATTGAAATAAACGTGAAGAACACCAAGATTTGCCCAGGTCTTATATTGCAAGAGCTGAGACTTAAGTTAAATCTATTGATTGTGTAAAGGTTCGAATCCTTACAATAGTGGCCTTAAAACCATATTTATAGAGTATTCTAAATAAGGTCAGTGCATTAATTACTCTGTGCTAGTCAGCAAAAACGTTACAAAAGTTATTATGGAAAGTCTTCCATAATAAATGTCAGTTTCCATGTGTGGCCTCTGATCGGCGCTAATTATGCTGCACATTTGGCGTAATTGCTGTAATTACTCTCGGTGCGTTGACTTTGAGTATGCTCGTGCTCGTTGACATGTACTTTGCTTGTGCTCGTCGACATGTACCTTGCTCGTGCTCGTTGACATGTACATTACCCGTGCTCGCAGACATGTTCTTGCTGGTGCTCGTCGACATGTACCTTGCTCGTGCTCGTCGACATGTACCTTGCCCGTGCTCGCAGACATGTTCCTTGCTGGTGCTCGTCGACATGTACCTTTCTTGTGCTCGTGCCCAAAGCTTTGCAATATTGAGATTTGGTCTCATATAATAATTTATGGGCCTGAGCCCATATTATTATTTAATTATTGCTGCCACAACAATCTTAAAAAATTCATAAGAATCATTTCATTTATCCAGTTTCAATAACCATTCAAACTCGCACGTAACTGAAAAAAATGGCCTATAATAAATTTGGTAAGAGGAAATTATGATACTCCCTCCGTTCATGAAACTTTTTTCAATTTTTTTGTGGACACGAGATTTAATGAAAAATAGTATTATATTAAAATGATAGATAAAGTAAGAAAAAATTAAGAGTATTGTGGAGCCCATAATTTTATTGTGAATGTAGGTTACTTCTAAATAAGAAAATGGAAAAAAAATTTGTGGACAAACAAAAAAAGGAGAGTGAAAAATAATTTGATGGAAGTATTTCACTATAAACATGGGTGGCATAATTAAGAACGTGCCTAATAGTTAGGGTAGGTGGCTAGCTATAGCTAGCAAATGGGCCAGCCCAAGTTACATTGGCATGATGAGCAAACTCATTTGCCAATCAGCCTATAAAAACTTATGTTTTAAAAAGCGGAACCGGACACCTTAGAAATTTTGGTCGGACCGAGTTCGAACGGTCGGACTGTAAATAAAGTGGTTGAGCCGGTATGATGTCATAATTATATAAATATATATTTAATATTAAAATAAATCTAACAAATATCATACAAATATCAAATATGAAGCTAAATCCACCACAAATCTAACAAATTAAGAATCGAAAATTTTAACATTTAGAAAAAAACACGGGAAGTAAATACCATGAGAAAGTTGGGCCAAAAAAAATGGACTAATAAATAAATGAGATAGTTGGACCCAAATTTCATTAATGGCCCATGAGACCTTATCTAAACCTAAAATTTCAGAAACCCACTTATCCACATTGTAGTCTTGTTCTCTTCCTCCATGGATTTTCTGTAGTCTTGTTCTCTTCCTCCATGGATTTTCAGCGGCGCTGCCTCCTCCACGGCTCCACCTTAACCACCGCCTCCCATCTATTATACTCTTGTAGTCTTGTTCTCTTCTAATCTTCTTCCACGGATTTTCAGCGGCCAGGCATCGCTAAACGCGCCGCCACTGCTGGAGGAAACGTGTCGCCGCTGCTGGAGGGAACGCAGCCTCCACCGCCACCGCCGCTGCAAAATAGTTCTTCAATTTTTTTTTAAATTTAACTCCCAGCCGCCGGTTCGACCCGTTTATTTCCGCATTTGGCCGGTTCTCGAGCGGCTCATTAGTTGGGCGGTCTAACGCTTTAGAGCCGTACGTTGCTTATCCCGGTTCGCGGTTCGACCGGTCCGACCGGCCGGTCGAACCGGATTTTTAAAACATAGATAAAAACTAACTATAAAAACTGAGTAAATCCAACCTAATTTAATCTATGGCTAATAGTTTAGTCAGACTAATTTTTTTAAATCATAATTTAAAAAATATATGATATAGAATACAAACACTACATACAGATATAATCCATATATTTTTACAATTCACAACACATATATAAAGCATAATTAAAACTATAAATATATTACCCCAAATTTTATTTATCACTACAAAATATATACTCCCTCCGTCCCAACTCTTTCTTCCTGTTTTTCCCTTTCGGGACGTCCCAACTCTTTCTTCATACCTTAAAAATGAAATAATTTACACTCACAAAAGTCAATAAAATACACTTTTTATATTTTATTAATTAACTTCACACTTACATACTCTACTTATATACTCTACTTTTTTCTTAATCCGCGTGCCCGGGTCCCGGGACGAAGGTAGTATCATTTAACTGTATGTATTTTTTTTTAAATTAAATTACATATAAATTTCATAAATAATCAATATATTTTGCATACTCACTTTTATAATTAGAATATTTATTTAATTTTTTATTTTTAAAATTACCTAAAATTCTAATATCATTTTGTTAATTATTTTTTTATATTTACAAATAATCTAAGTTCTAATTATTTAATTTTTTATTTTTAAAATTACCTAAAATTCTAATATCATTTTGTTAATTATTTTTTTTATATTTACAAATAATCTAACAGTAAACATGTTAGTTATATTACACAAATTACAAACTCAAAACTGAAACAACAGTACAAGTTTAATAAATATATTTATATTTATATTTACAAATAATCTAACAGTAAATATATTTATATTTACAAATAATCTAACAGTAAACATGTTAGTTATATTACACAAATTACAAACTCAAAACTGAAACAGCACTACAGGTTTAATAAATATATTTATATTTATGCTTTAATATTTTTATTTACTAAATAATTATTAAATACTTAATACATTATTTAGAATAATCATACTTAAATTTATTAAAAAATCAACTATAAATATTTTTACATATTAAAAATTTTAATTTATAATTAATATATAATTTATTTTTTACTAGTTAAAATCTTAAATTTTAAAAATAAAACAATCTATTCGGATTAAATGGACCAGCTCGCACCCCATCGAACCAAAACAGTTTAATTTTTTGAGCCATTATATTTTAGGCAAAATTATTTTTATAAAGATATTTAAACCCAGCTTTATCCAAAACAGATCTAATTGAATTGCCAACTCTATAGCTAGGTCAAGGGTGTCAAGCATCAACAAAGGGGCAAAACATCTAATTATCCGCCAATAAGGAAAATTTGCATTTTTATTATTTGTGCTTGGATCATAATAATCGCATACACAAATTCGTTTAAAAATATTAAAATATAGTATTAAAATCATACCTGCTTCCATAAAAGAGTAAAATTCTTAGATACGTGACAAACACATCTGCCGCTTAACAAATATTACATGACAAACTCATCTGCCACCTAACAAATTCAACTAACAAATTTTTAAATTCAGCGCACAAATTCTAAATACATTATTTTAATTAAATTTTATTATAATCTAAATTAATAACAGAACACTCATTTTAATTGAAATAAATTTAGTACATTATATCTTCAACTTATGTAACTTGAGTCAATATTTTTTATATAATTATGTTAATTGTTGAATATACTAAAATTTTGAATAATAAAAAAAATATGAATTACATATATTTAATTAATTTATAAAATTCTTAAAATTTATTTTTTAAATATTACACTATACAATAAAATATAAATAAACAGTTATATCCTTAATGATTATTTTTAAAAAAACTAAACCAATATTCACGAATCCTTAACAAATTACACCTAAACTTTTTAAAAAACTAAACTAATATTCACGAAATCCTTAACAAATTACACCTAAACTTTTTAAAAAACTAAATTAATATTCACAAACTCGTATCATATCACTTATGTGCACCCGTGGTACATATATAATAACAAAAACATACCACTTGTTCATAAGAAGCAAACAAATGGTCACAACCAAAACTAGCTAATATATGCTAATTAATGGCAATCACATTAATTAATCATAAGATGTGGCAATTAATGCAACTAGTACAAAATCGTAATGTGCAAATTAACTTTATTTGATGGTAGCAGTACTCTCCATCAACTTATAATTATAATACCCCGTAAATGACCGGATTATCCACACCACCGAAGCCACTGCGACGAGGGCCATGCCCCCCGCCGACGCGAATCCGACCATCGCCAAAGCAAAGATGCAGGCGGCGCCGAACAGGACGGGGCTGAATATTATGAAGAGCGGTGAAGTGAGGAGGAGGAGAGCCATGGTAGCTGCAAAGGAGATCCCCGTCAGGCCGACCAGTGGAACTCCGATCATAACTCCGGCGGCGATGGATGCTAAAACCGCCGTCTTTCCCGGCTCCATCAACATATGCTCTTTGTCGGCCATAATTAATCCACTAATATATACCACTGTCTGTGACTGTGAGTGACGACGTCTTTATAACTTAGAGGGAGCTAACACGTGGATGTTGCTTCAGGTACACGTGTTATGTATTTTTTAGATAAGGATGAATTCAACATTATATTAATCAACCTGATCATTCTTATCGTCGTATGCACGTGCAGGGGACAGACTATTTTTTTTTATTGATTTATATATTGATAATATATTTTTAATGTAATAATATTTTTTTTAATATTTTTCATGTGTTATTAACTTATTATAACGATAATACTTTTTTTTTTAAGGACAAACAAATGTTTGTACAACCAATAACAACATTTGCTCTTACAACAACGGCCATATTCGTTTTAATAATAACATATACTTGATTTCCAATTTGTATTACTGTAAAGGCAAATATGCATTGTTATATGATTAAAATATATTTTTATGAAATGTGTATTTTATTTTATTTATTATCTCTTTAAATTTAGATATATTATTTAATGTAATAACACACATTTTACTCTTATTCAAAATTTAATAAGAATAGAGAGATTTGATTTTGTAAATTTCTCACAATCACTCAGCTGTAGAATAGTGTTTGTTTTTCTGAAAAGAGTTGTTTTATAATCACTTCACTTGTTCCGGTTGTATTTAGGACTCTCAATATTAAGTGACCCTAAAATCTAATTGAATCTACAAGAGAAATTTTTTATTTTCAATAGTTCAAAAGTTTTTCTAATCCAAATTAAGAGTAGGTGTGTGAAAATAGTTTATGATAATCTTATCATAACATTGTTTTAACGTATTAAATATTTGATCAGTGTATCAAAAAATGTATTAGATATGTATCAAAAGTTGAGATCATCAATATATAAATTTAATTGCTCTCAGCTTATGATACATCTGATGAGATTTTTGATCCACCTAATTAAACACGATATGGACACGAATACGATAAGCCTAAACACTAACCCACAATTTTCGTATCGTTTTCGTGTCGTATACGGAATTGCTACCCCTACTCTCAGCGTACTGCGTTCTATGACCCGCACTAAAAAGTTTACAATTTAATGCTGGAATAATTTGAAATTGTGTGGGAATGAACCTCATTATAAGTGATCTCAATGCTTTAATTCAGTACTTAAAATTTTTAAATGAGAAACATTTATGTAAAACACTTATAAAAATAACTAAAAAATATTACACTACATGACCAAAAAAAATTAAGCCAAGCAAAATGGCTAAAAAAGATTTTTTTTTCTTTTATAAATCAAATCAAATTCTACATATATTACATAAATACAGTCAAAATGAAATATTTTGAGTTACTAATATGTATTTCACTACTTCAATTATTATTGTGATTTTTTTTTTTTGTATGAGTTTTAAATTTCACTATTTTCTACATAAATTAGGGAAAACTTGATATAAAAAAATTTCGATGGTATGAAAATGATGATAAATGTATAGTAATTGTAATAGTTAGCATAGATAAAAGATATACACAATATTATTTTTCCTCCTAAATAAGGCAATCGTGACTCCGATTAATTACCCTCCTCTCATATTATAATCATCCTTCGCAATCGTTCCCTCATGTCATAACAACTTAATTTCTTTTTTGTCAACTATTTCTAAAATTGGAGTACAACATTAATGATGTGACCACCATGATGACAAACTTCAATATATGTAAGAGGAAAGAGGGAAAATGAAAATAAGGGGTGCTCCAACCTTTAAAATAAAGTTAAATTTTCAATTTAAATCCTAACAACTCTATATATTTCGGCAACATGACCTAGAATCTCTATTCTAATCAAAGTAAGAATGGCTAATAAGAAGGTTCTCATTAACAACTACTTTTAATAATTGCTGCCCATAGAGTTGAGAACTCTAATTTCCTTAAATTACCTAGTCGATCTCCATGTTGTTGAAGATGTCGAGTGGGTATCAAATAGAAAGCCAAAATCGTCAACATCCATGCATAGCAACAAACTTATACCATCCGTGCAAGACAACAAGTGAATAAAAGTGTGGATATGTTTTCCTCTTCTTTTTTCCAAAATACGCAGCTTATATCTCCATTCGTAGATATAACACCTCGTGATTTAAGACTTGACTTTGTGGGCAATCTCTATCTCAAAATCTTTCACACGATTGCTTGAACTCACATAGGGGCACAACTACTCCAAAGTCTTTTATGAGTTTGGTTCTCCAAAGAAGAACATTCTCTACTCATCGTCTCTTCTTATATACCAAATTGGTAGAGTAGATTCCATCACGGGAGTGCCCCCATTTCCAAAAATCATTTGTTTCTCTATTCAGCTTGAACCTGTTGACAGAAGACAACAAAGTATTAAGCATTTCACTATCCCTTGTTCCACCTCCCATACACCCATATCACAATTTTTTTTCTCATTTTGATAGCTTACTTTATATAATCTAAGAGATTTATCTTTTAATGACTCTTTTCTTATACACCAATCTTCCCAAAATTTAGTACTATCTCATTTACGTACAATCTTTTAGAATTCGCCTCTTATTTCAACTTCATCTACTCCCCAAAAAAGATCACAAACATCTTTTCATGAACTCGACACAGAAGATCTACTTCTCCTCTCATTCCCCTTACTAGACACACAAGATTTTGTTATCTCGAAAGGATTCTTACGATACTTTGATTTTAAAACTCTAACCCACAACCCGGCACCCTCCTACAAGACTCTCCAAACCCATTTTCCAATAAGAGATTTGTTAAAAATTCCTAGCTCTCTTATACCCAAGCCCAAACTTCTTTTTTCTAAATACACATTACCCACACTTAACCCATGTAATTTTCCTATTTTCATCACACCCTCCCCACAAAAAATAACGTTGGATACTAATGAGCTCACAAATAACTTATATTGAAAAAATATAGAAAGAGATATAATAAATTGATAAAGCGGAGAAGACAGACTGAATTAAAGTAATTCGACCTCTTAAATTCAAGTGTTTTCCATTTCAAGAATTAAGATGACGTCTAATCTTGTTGCATAAATTTTCCCAAGAGGTGACAATCATGTGGTTTATTCCCAAGTAAAAAAAAAAAGTTCGGGCTAATATCGCATCCAAGAGATTCAGTCATTTTTTGGAGATGATCTACCCTTACATGCAAACTCAGCACACTGCACTTGTGGAAGTTGATGTTCACACTTGAAATAAGTTAAAATTTTCAGAAAATCTGTTTAATAACAACAATAATTTCCTTCTATTCGGAACAAGCAAAAATGGTGTCACGGGTATACTGAAGATGTGATGTTCGAACTCTGTTTTTGCCCACAACAACTGGTTCACAAATCTCCAAGTCCACTACTCTTTTTACTAACAAACTCAATCCTTCAGCGACGACTAGAAAAAAGAAAAGGAAATAAAGGATCTCCTTGTCTTAATTTCCGTTCAAAATTGAAAAAATTAGACGGACTCCCATTAACAAGAACAAATGTAGAAGCTGTCTAAACACATTCCCAAATCCACTTTCTCAATTTGGGCGAGAAGTTAAGGCACATAAGCATTTTATTTACAAATCGTAGGCCTTTGCAATGTCAATTTAAAAAAAAAAATCTCTTTAGTTTTTTCTTTTTTGTCTCATCAATCAACTCATAGAGAACAACTCCGTCTAGAATTTGTCGCTGTCCAAAAAAGTTGTCTGATTCATTGAAATTACTTCATCCAAAACTTTGCTGAGACGATTAGCCAATGTCCTAGCTATAATTTTGTATAAGCTGCCAATGAGAGAGATAGGTGGTCTGAATTCATCTATTTTATCCAGATTCTCAATCTCCAATCTTTTCCTTTCAATACCCGTCTCAACATTGTCAAATACATCCATATTTTTAGGTCCTCCTTTGCTTATTTCTATCTTCTCCAATAAAGGGAAGCCTGCGCATTCGTCAACCAAAATGAGAAATCCATCCATTGAAAGGAATCGCCCCCAATCCTTCGATATTAAATCAAAATATATACGACAGTGATCCAAGAAAGAACGGCCAATACTTTGCAGAGAGTAGTTCGGCCAAACAGCGAACCAATCCTCATTTACAAAAACACAATCAAGTTCACTATTACATGATCCATCCTTTTTATACCATTTGAAAAATCTTGCATTGAATTCAATTGTATTTCGATCAAATTAGCTTGTGAAATAAAATTTTCAAACAAGGAAACATCTCCATTATCAATAGAAATGCCTCTTCTAACCCTTTCTGAGATCGCTCTAATGGCATTAAAATCTCCAATCACACATATGGATGGATTTGATTTGTTGGCTGCATGCCCTTTCCACTCTAATGGTATTTTTCCTGGCCAAACCAATCCAAATGCTTTTTAGTTTCTCCTCTCCACTTTTTTTACATCAATATTCCCTCCAAATCTCACAAAACCATCTCTCTCTTCCGTGGAATAAATAAATATGTCCCTCACTAAACCATTCTCCATTTAAACACAAGTTGAGCATTACAAATTGTTGAAAAAGAATGTCACAAAAAGTCACTCCTTTTTCAACTATCAATTTCATACTTTTTAGTATATATAGTATTACTACTAAAAAAATATTTAATTTTATAATTTAGACCATCAGAAAATAAGACAGCGAAAGAAACTCCAACGACCGCCATGCCCCCAACATGGTGTATCGGAGCATCACGAAAGTGAAGACGAACAGGACGGAGTCGAATATAATGAAGAGCGGTGAAGTCAGGAGGAGAAGAGTCATAGAAACGATAAAGGTGATCCGGATCATCTTCGTGCCTATGAGAAGCAGCCTTTCTTTGGAAGAGACAGGGGATCTGGCAACTTAGTTGGTTGCTAAATCTGGCTCAACTACATCAAATACGCAGCATACTAATTATTAATGATGTCAGTTTATAAATGTGGTGATATGAGAGAAAATGGCAATGCACTAATTGAAATAGTGGATGACCAAAATCCGATGTAAAATGTAGCTACTCTCAAATTGGAACTTTTTGAAGAAATGTAATTCAGAAAAAAACAACTCAACCCGGTGTGAATAAAACAAAAAAGATGATTATTTTCATCTCAATAGGAACCATTAAATTTTATGCCTAATTCAATCAGGCTCCTAATGAATAAATACACAGATAGAACACAACCCATCTGTGTAAGAACAACACAAGTTGTTACAGATTATTCTAGGAGACTCAATGGAACTCGCCCTTGGATCTACGAGATCCTGCAGATGATTCTAACCGTTTCAGATTCTTCACACTTCAACAGTAACACTCCAAAGGTACAGCTCTTTCTGTGGAACTTGCAATGAGAACGAGATGAGCCCAGAAGCTTCTTTGTATTCAAAGTCCATGTCCTTAGCATCGACTTGAATGCTTTTAGGCCTAACAGATGAATAAGCTCCAAACATGCCACAACCACGAACTTTCATGTGAACGTTTCCAGGTTTTTCCACTTCATACTTCACTTCTTTGATTGCTCCTCCAGAATTGAACATTTCAATAAGTCCAATTGGTGCAAATGTGATTTTGTTGGACATTTCATTCACAGGAGCCACTGTCAAGACGTCGTATTCTCGTGCCTTGAGTGTAATGGGAAGAGAAGAATTCTTGGTAAGATACACCAGGTCTCCTGCAAACATTAATATTAAAATTTAGGGCATATACTTCTATGCAACTAGTTGCACCATGCAGATAAAAAGAAAATTTAAATGATGTTTTGTTGTTTTACTAAAAGATATTAGTTGGTCAGTATTAGTTGTTTTTACGGAATAGTTTTAGTTGTTTTCATCGAACAGTATTAATAGTGCTTCAATTGCACAACGTGACTGGTGCACCCAAACTCCAAATTTAGACATCAGATTATGTCATTTAGACTTGAGTAGGGAGGCTCAGTATGAAGTACCTTGTAAAAATGAGTAGACAACAGCGTCTCCATTCCATGAATCATCTGTAACTCTTGGAAGATAATCGACATCCTTGGCTCGGATGATTCCTGTTATTGTGTCAGGTTGTTCATCATGGATGAGGTTCTTCTTTCCAACTTTACACCAGCCAGCTCCTTGGCAGTTAAAGATGCCAATAACTCCATTGTGATCATTCAGATTCCAGATTTTTAACAAACTGTAGTAAAATCATTCAGTAAATACATGAAAATAATGTTCCAAATATGGGTTTTTCGATAAAAGTTGTGGGCGTACGTTTTTCCATCTCTAGCAGGATCAGAGAAGAGGCAATCACGTGTTGGTCTTCCAGGAAGTTTTGCTCTCAATATTGAGCCATCAGGGAGTACAAGCTTCCTGAGAAGCTTAAAGTCATGCAGCCCTGGCTTATCACTGCAGATTACATAGTCCAACATAAGAATTTGACAATGTTATGGACTAAAAGACTGAAGCATAATCACAATTTTGGACCAAAGGGTGAAGCATAATGAAAATTTTGTTACCTGACGTATATAGCACAACCACCCACGGCCCTTGCTGCACCATGATATTCAGCCATTTCATGCACACTCTGCAATTAGATTTAGTGTAAGAATTAGCATCAACGTATCTATCATCCTCAGATATGTTATAAAAATAAAAAATAAACAGTTGAATCGATAGTCACTTTATCTTACATGAAACATATCCCAATCTGGCTGCATAAACTCTCCTAGGAAAATGGTATTATAAGCTACAGATGCAATGTGAATAGTGTGAGATGCTGGGTCTTTAGGCCAAAAATCATCTGATGCTCTAATAACAGCATTTCTCTTTGAACTGCAAGAAACAGCAGAAAACCCCATTTGAATCTGATAGCTAGAACTTTACCATATATAATTAATTAAATGAATCTGTAATGTATTCACCTGTACAAAGCATCTGTGTTGTGACTCATGCATGAAATAATTCCATTATCAGGAAAATTCTTTGAGATCGATGCCTCCAATGCTCGGTGGTACTTACTAGCAAGCTTTACCCTTCCACCATGGCCTGCCCCAAGGGTTTCTAGGATGTTCTGAACATCTACCTTGACCCCATCAATACCAGCTGATGCAAGATATGAATGCAACTCATTGTAGAAACTGTACACTTTCTCAGGATTAACAAGACCTAGACCATTCTTGGCAATGCTATTGAATGCATCACATGGCTCATTGGATTCAACCCCAGGAGAAGAGATGGGATAAGTCATCTTCGACTCATAATGATCCATGTCAGCAACCCCAGTTCGAACCCCACCCCAGTACCCAGCCAACGCGTGCCATACATAAACATACTTCAGAAAGTGTTGATCTTTAATTTCTTTAACAATGTGCCTGATACCCATTGCTGGATCTTCTACCCTTTCACCCTCTTTCCCATCCTTTTGGAATTTGTGATTTTCCTTGATATTAGTTAGCCTGTTAGCAAAGCTGGAGGAAACAAAGTCTAAAGTTAGTCTACAGACGGGCAGCAAGAATAAACGATGAAAAATAAGATTATAATTGGACTCACTTAGCCGAATTTTCTGCTTGAGTTTTCTCACTAATTGGATCCATGCCTACTGATTGCCATCCATCATCAATTATGACAAACTTGGGTGTAATCCCTCCTTGCTGGAAACTACAACATAATATAGCAGATCAATAACTGGAAAATATCATAACTTAGACTTAAATTACAAGTATGTAACTAACTAAGTTACCTCTCCAAACCCTGCTTCACTCCCTGTGCAGTTACATTAGTATAGAAAGCATCCCATGTACACCATCCAAACCAGTTCAACATATCTGGCATCTGAGTTATGATAGGAGTACGATTTTAGTACATTACCGACTTCAGAAATCCTATATGAGAATAAATAAACAGCAAAAGAAAGATCAGAATAGTTACTTCACCTTCTTTCTCTCACGATGACTGAAGGTCTGCAAATGCCCCTCCACCGTCCTGCATATTGGGAATATTCAATCTTTCAGCCCCTTTAGAATACATTTTTCATAGAATATCTTGCTTTTTACTCCCTCCCACCCAGATCAGTTTTCACACCTTTGTTATTTGTCATTTGACGGTAGGATTGGGTTTATATATTGTGTTCATCATTTTGGTGGGAAGATTAGATTTTTCATGATAAAGTTAATCTTCCAGTCGTGAGTAGTATAATGTATAAATACAACTCTACTTGTGATGATCGAATAATGAAAGTATGAAAACTGTGCGAACGGAGTTGGTACTATTTATTATGTCCACAAACATGTTCTCTAATTCAAAAGATAATAAGTCAAAAGAAATGTTGCTACAATCAGATAGAAATGATAAATCTCATAATTATTTGGATAGATTTCCAAATGTTTAAACAATTAAAATAGATCTCTGATAAACAGAAACAGACAAAAAGTGACAAATTTAATTTGGATAGATCTCCGATTGGCCAAGCAATGTTTAAAATGTTTTCACTTCGATCAAACTTTTGCTGTCTCAAAAACTAAGGTGAAAAAACGGCGGACTTAGAACTTAATTACTTTAACCATCTAAACTCAGAAAAGACACCGTTTGAAAGATTAATTACAGAAACTTACTTGACTGCGTTAGTGATGACATCAAATGGATCAGATCCAGCTGCAACAAACACTAGATGGCTCCCATCAAACTCTTGCACATCAGGATCTCCTGCATTGCTTAATTATATGAGAAAGAAGTTTCATAGATAGGAATAAAGTAGAAACATTCAAGATATTGTTCATACCACTTTCCAAACAAATCTCCAACTCATTCTTTTCATTTCCCTGCAAAACAGCCCTAAAATCTCCCTCTAAAATGGGCAAGAAAACAACATATAATGCGGGTTGTTCTTCCCCTTCTTCAAAATGTGACCCATCCCGTCCTTCAACAATCAAGAATTGGGTTTCAAAGGGAATTTCTTGACCACTTGCCCCCATCCTCTGTGTCATCCACCATAACTTGAACCGGAAAACACACATAAATCTCAAATCCCTGGAAAATCATTGTCATGATTTCAGTAATATTGCCTTATATTCCATCGAAAACAACTTTTCATTAATCAGATCTACCACAAGCAGTAAAAAAAAGCTCAACATAATTGTACTAAAAATGCTAATAAGATTGCAGAACTAAAACAGAGAAAGAAAAATACGCCAAAATGTATGTACATGTCTAAAACATAATCCAGTAATTGATCACTTCCATTAGAAAATATTGATGATTCAATCTCTCAGCACTTCTAATTAGGACTTCATATTATGCATATGTCTAAACAGTAAAATGAAAAATTAAACCAGAAGAAAATGAGAGAAAAGAATCAAGTCAATCATAGTCAACCTAGAACAGCCTAAAATTCAATTAAATTAAATTCATTTCTCATAAGTTATATCAAACAATATCAATTTCAAACCAAGTTAAATCCCATCTTTGTCTCATGAGGTTTAATATACTCCTTTGTTTTCCCTGTCAAAGTTCCAGTTGAGGTTTCGGATCGAATTTCAAACCCTTAACAACAATAACGTGTTTCCTTCACCAGTCTGTAAACAGCATTGTTCAGTATTATTATATTTATTATCAGTCCATCACCATTTCTAACTGCGAATAGCTTTCCTTGTTTTATACAGTAAATGAATTAGGAAATGCAGGGTTTATACAGAGAGAGAAGAACTAACAGAAGTTTGCCGACGGGGAAGACTCTCCGGCTACCAATCTGATCAGATTGAACGCCGATGAAAGCCCCATTAGTGAGGATTCCACCGGTCGCCGGTGTCACAGTGATGTTGTCATGAACATCACTCAAAATTGTGTCTCCCAACACATTCAACCTCCCATCGCTCACAGAAATCCCAGCCCCTACCGTCATCTCTCAGGCAACAAAAAATATGAATAAATGAATTGTCAAAAATGGATCGAAAAGAAACGCAACAACGGAAGGACAATGCAGATGAAAGAATAGAGAGAGAGAGTTGATGAGAAATGGAAGAAGTGTGTTGAGGTATTTATAGGGCAATAAACATGTGATGTGTCGCTAAATTTCACATATAATTTTCAAACCATACATACCTCCCCTCCCTCCCTAGCTGTGCCGTACAAACTACAACTAATAAATCTCATAAATATTAGAATTATGTAATTGGTGCATGGATATTAAATATATACTACTATTCGATATATTTTAATTATATTAATCTTTATTTTTATTTCGGGCTGTCTGGCCAAAAGCTTTTGTAGGTGAGTAATGATAATCAAAGTCAGTGTATATTTGGAATGACTCTATTATGATTTTGATTCAAAAAAATTAAGGAATCAACCATAATTTAACTATATAAGAACTATGACTTTCATTCTATACCATTTTCATTCTTATACCCTTTCCATTTCTTACAGTTATATCAAACGGTCCCTTCGTATTTTTGGCATATGTAGTTTATAATTTTAATTATGGTTATATTAATTTGGACGCCTTATTGACGTTCATTGTGTTCAGAGTTCAGTCATATCGTAAAATAAAAGACAAGTTTTTGTTTAAAAAAATATGTATATATCACGTTCATGTAACGTTTTATGCTAATTATATGTTTTAGTAAGTTAAATATATGTCTTATCACACCAATAGAATATCATCTTTATTCAAAGTATTGAAAATTTGAAATATAATGTGGAAAATAATTTCCAATGAAGGAATTCAATGCAATAATCATTAGGTCTGGGTCTTACCATAACTATCCATTTGCATTGCATACTTTTTTGTTCTGAAAATATTTTAAAAAAGAAATTGTGTGAGTTATCATATGAAATTGGTAAAAAAAATAGTGATAAAATTATAATAAAATGTGACAATATTTTTAAGGAATGTGATAGTCATTTTTACCAAAAATATTATTGTTTTTAAAATTTGGTGATAGATTTATAGTATAATGTTATAATATTTTTAAAAAAAGAAAAGTGAGTCACTTTTAATAAAAAAAATATATATAAAATTTTATCATTTTTTAAAAGAAATAGATTTAACTAATAAGTGGCATTATTATTGGACGATTTCACACAAAATTTAATCGAATATTTATGTATCGAGACTTTTTCATGTCCCATGCATAATGGACTCTTAATAAATTAGGGATAATATCCCGCATGAATTAGGTGTATATTGCAATAAATCAGGTGAGTTAGCTCACCTGACCACCGTGCTCCTCACATGAGTGAATGACCCGGGTTCGATTCCCTCTGAGATCGAATAGGATGGAGATATAAGGTTCGCTTGAAGATATTCATGGGGTATTTGAAGACTTGATGAACTTACAAAACTATTAACAACTAACATATACCGATAAAAAAAAAGGTGTATATTGCAATAATTTTTAAATTTTATTTCTGTTATAATTAAAAAGTTATTCTTGTTGATACGAAGAATTAGTCCTTATTAAATTCTTTTATTACTCTTTAGTAAATAATATTAAAGTGATTTTTCAGTGAAATTAGGTGTAATTTTTCAATACTAATTAATAGAGATAGCTTTTTAAAAATATACTTGAATTATACGGCACATCTAATACTTACAAGATTAAACCTATAAATTAATATCCCTCATATTTAAAATACATGCTATTTGCAATTAATACACACGTAAAGAAAATTATTGACTATTACTTATCAGAGAAAGTAAATAGATTCATTCAATATTTTTATACAACTTTGAATTTTTAGGATGAGATGTAATTCTTGACTTACATTCATATCTTAGCTTCAATTCCCACAAAAATATAACACACTCATATTATGTTAAGAATTCTCGGTTCACAAGTGAGAAAAATATTAAATAAATAAATTAATTTTACACGAGTTTTGACTTTTAAATAATATAAAATTCCTTCAGTACTAGTCTACTATACTCTTAATTAATTATTTTGAGATTTTACACGAGACGTTTAAAGTTATTTCTATCAGGAAAAAATGTAGTTAGTTAACATTAAAAAATGCAAAAACGTTGTTTAAATGGTGTAAATTACATAAATGGTCAAAATGTCATTTAAAAATAGGGAAAAGTATAATATGGTTCAACAAATTTTAAAAAATTACAATTTGGTCTCATGAAAAAAAAAAACGCTTCCATACAAAAAAAAAAAGAACATACTACCATGCAAATTTTTTAAACCAATTAGTAAATATAGTAGAAGCAGACAATAATTTATAACCAAGTACAATGTATAAATGCCATGACCTTGTGCATGCATATTAAATTTCTTGGATAGTTATGATGTAATATTACTAGTGTTTTTTCAATATGTACTCATGATATGTAAAAATTGTGAGGCATGAAATGTCTTACCTAACTATAATTAGTGAAAAATTAGAGGCATAACCACCCTACATAATACAGAGGGTGTAATAATATCAATAGGTGCATTTTGTCAATCAGGTGGTCCTAAATGACGGATCTAGACGTAATTTATTTGCACAAAACGTGGTTTATGATGCAATTAGTGGATTGTGTTTATAATTAATTAATTAGGGAGATGGGGATCCTCGAGACCGCTTCTAAATTTAAAATGCTACATTTATTCAAAAGTGTCTGCTACATGCCTCCAATCCATATCACTTGGTAGGTGAATGGTAGAATTATGGCAAAATTTTAAGTGATATATTTTAATTGGTTAAAGTTTTAGTATTTATATTTTTTGATTGCCTAATCTTGTAAAGTGTGCAAGGGTGCAAATAACGTTTGACGGTTACGGTCGAGTGCCGTTAAGCGCTTAAACTGCATAGACAGTGCCTAGGTGATGCCAAGATTTTTTTATTTTTCTATTAATATTTTTTTTTAAACATATATTAATAAAAATATACATTTATACGATAAATTATAAATTTAAAACATAGTTAATAATCATCACAAAATATAACAAATTAACAAAATGTTAAAAACTATCATAATACGGCATTATCCAACTTCTAAATGAAATACAAAAAGAGTAAAATACACAGTACGAATAAATTATGAAGCAGTTCAATTAAACTTTCACTTTTTTAGTGATTTAGTACATTAGTTTTTATTTTTTTTAATTTAAATTCTAACTTTTAAGTTAAAAAAAAAAGTAATGACCGTCTAGGCGGTGTCAAGACGGCTTCGACACTGTCAAATGTGTTGACAAATTTTTTTCAGCGATTTGACATTGGTGTCGGCGGTTGAGTGTCGTCACACGCCTAGACAATCTCGGTAACCGTCATTTATATTTATGAAAATGCATACTCATCATTGCGAAGAGCCTTCAATATACGAAAAGAATATAACTCTTAACACGATTTTATTCCGTCTCAATTCCAGGTAACCATCGGAATATGCCTCCCCATTGACAATAAATACATTTATTAAGTGATCAGCTACAATAATTTTTTCAAACAATTAATTACAATAATTCTTTCTACTATCGGATATATAACATATCGTTTCGTCATAGAGTCCTTGCGCTGTATAATAATCACATTTGACATTTAACTAAAATGACAATTTTTTAGTTTTCATTTTTTTTTGTTGGATTGACATACTTATATTTTGGATATATGGATATGGTTTGTATTTGTGTTGGTGACTGGATAATGACGTGTTACCACGATATAGGCGGAGTTCACCAATAGATATATTAGTGGGGTCAACCTAAGCACGTCGGAGCCGTAGGATTAGAGCAATGACCACACGCCTGGTCTGTCGAAGGGACAATCTGAGCCGTTGATTACACGTTATTACAAGTCGGATTCTCATCAGCCTACTGATCATTATAATTAGTTGTCAAACAACAAACATCACGCCTAGGCCTAGATACAACTTAGGTACTTACGACGCCGACACGCACTAAGTCGTGTTTCAGGTTTTCAACATTTATATTTGGATCTTTAAACTTATAATTGGCCAACTTAATTATACTAATAAAAATAAAAAATATTTCTTAATACTCCCTCCGTCCCAACATTTTTTTCATAAGTTGGGTTGCACGCATATTAAAAAATGTGAAGTGTGTAAGTGCGAAGTTAAATACTCTCTCAGTCTATCAAATTATTTTCCCACCTTCCTTTTTGTTTGTCTACAAAACTTTTTCTCATTTTCTTATTTGGAAACAACCTACACCCACAACAAAATTTTGGGTCCACAATACTTTTATTTTTCTCTTATTTTATCTATTATTTTAATATAATACTATTTTTTATTAATTCACGTGCCCACAATGGAATGGGAAAAAGATTCATGGACGGAAGGAGTAATAAAATATAAAAAGTTTACTTTATTGACTTTTGTAAGTGTGATTTTTTTATTTTTTTTTGTGAAAAAAAAAAATAGAGACATTTATATAAGAAAAATGTGAAATATATGTTGGAACGGAGGGAGTATTAGACTCCATTCAATTGAAAAGCTTAGCATGCATATCATACCGATGTCTTAGTCAAGTTTACATTAGTTGCAGCATGTAAATTATGTGTATTTTTTAAAATTGTTATTAAAAAGTTATTTTTATCTTTAGTGAAAGCATCTCTATTGCGAATTAATAAGGAATTTTTTTTAGTAAAAATTAAAATTATATATTTTTTTGAAATATACATAATCTTATAATTTAGTGGATTTTATAATAATAATAATTTTTTTTGTGGTTCGCTTTTATTTGTCTGCGAGATTAGAGGGTTAACAGATCTTTAGTAAAAGATCACAACCTAGCGTAAATTTTGTAGTAAAATGATAAAAATTACGGGTTAATTATCAATGTTTTACAAAGTGTAATGGAAACAAACAGAAGTTGGATATTAATACAAATTAATTAATTTTAGGGTGACTTACATATAGGTTCAAAAAAGTCACTATATTTATAAATAGGTGTTGTGCAGAAAAAAAAAAAGTGTTTCTGTGCAGAAAAAAATATGTGCTTCTGTGCAAATATTTTGAACCTATTTGTAAATTTAGTAACTTTCTTGAACCCTATATGTAAATCATCCTTAATTTTATATATCTCTATAAATTTAATTTTTTAGATGGTATATAATTATTTCATGGTATCCAAGGTTTTTTGCTCGCTTCCACTAGCTAGAAAAAAAAAAAAAAAACTCAGTATTAATTATTGGTTGGAACTCAAACCACTAGCTTAAATGCTAATTAATCCAAGACAACTACTAATGATCTTTCATTTCATTACTCCTAATCTATGATAATGCATTGTTAACCTTAACCTAATTTTCATGACAACTTGCTCTAGTGTGATGCAATCGATATGCATGATGGATACAAATCAACTTTAGCAGGTGTATTGTCTAGCTTATAAATTAATTATTTAAAACATATAGTATATTATATGATTGAGAGCCTACAATTAAGCTCATGATAAGTATTTTGAGAAGATAATTAAGATCCCATTTGTCTCCAAAAAAAAATGTTGGGCATAGAGATGACAACACTTAGATATTTTGTTGTAAATACAATAATACTAGTTATTTGTATTTCTCTCAATTCACTTAAAATTTTAATATTTTATATATATTCTATTATGATATAGTTATATTTGGGCCGAAGGCCCATCAAGACTCTTTAGGCCCCGGGCACTAGTCTCTTGGTCCTAGGCTTAACTCCCAAGTCAAGAATCTCGAAACGAGATCAATAGTCTCGACTCAATGGAAGACTCCATCACCATGAGTGACTTCGTAAGCGAGGGTGGTTAACTAAATCCAGCGAATTAAAGGGCCTTGCAGACCTCGTAAACCTAGGTGAGGTCCGACAAATCTTGAAGAAAATAATCGAGCTTGCTGACCCCTCAAGACCTCGGTGAGCACCAATGAATCATTGCTTTGATGACCTTGGGCCTTGGTGAACGAGACGATGCCATAGTCTACTTAGTGGATAAGACTGAACATCCTTATAGCATCTTTTAGAGATATCCTATGGCTTTACATATATTTCGTGTCGTCACTTAGATGTCCTTCCCTTACTGGGTTGAATCTACTCAATATAGGGCATTCGGTGCAGGCTTTGTAAAAGTCTAAATCCATGCATTTAATATATATATATATATATGGATTCGAATGAAATATTAGGGCAACACAAAAAATATTCTTTGTACTATAAATACAATATTTAAGCCTCGTTATAAAATATCACAAGCTTCAAATAATCTACGTTTGCACAAAAACTTACAAGTCTCTCTTATTTATTGCTTTAATATTATGTGTACTTACATTCCAAGCATTTAATCCTAATTATATACATTTATTAATTGTTAAAGATATATATTTAGCTACATCCATTACTTATATTCCAAAAACATTAGATCTCCTAACAGCATATCCATGTCAAAGCTGATTATCTATATAACCATTGATCTCCACAACATTATAATTAAATAACAAGTAAATATATAGTATTAAGCAAGTAATTAAGTATTTAATTAAAGATAAGAAATGGTAAATATATGGTGCTATCAATTAATTAATAGCGCAATTTGCCATATAATAATAGCACTATGCATGCTATTCTATTATATACACGAGTTCCGGTAAGGGTAACGGGTACCTCCAAGGTATTAATATATTAATTATACAATTGTGTGAATTTTAGAGGCTAAAAAATTGTTTGTAGCTTAGGGATAGTTTTAAATTTTGATGGATCATATATCCAAACTTTTTCTTTCAATAAAAGTATTCCAATAACTGAAAAAACAAATTGAAATATCTACTAATTAACTTATTTTTGGCTCATCAACTTATTTTATGAAATACCTCAACAATTAACTAAAAACTACTACTCCCTCCGTCCCATAGGAATTTGCACCCTACGGGACGGCACATTTTTTAAGGAAAATATATTTTATATATAACGTAGTGGCATATGGGTAAATATGTGTATATATTTGTGTGCACGTAAATCAATGTTTCCTTTTTTAGTAGTGTGCAAATTTGTATTAGACGTCCAAATAAGAAAAGTGTGCAAATTCATGTGGGACAGAGAGAGTATAAAACATTGTAGATGCTAATTAAATTTATAAAATGTTAAATGTAGCTTAGGCTAGATAACTCGTGCGTGAAAATACAATTCAAAATAACAATTAACAACATAAGAACTTAACGTGAAAAATATTCAAGATCACGGGTCACAAAAAAATATCACTGTATACTTATAAACTCTCTCTCTATTTTCAATAGAATATGAAAAAGGAATTTAACCAAATATAAGACAATTATATTAATTGATGCATTTGTAAGCAAAAT
The DNA here is from genome assembly GCA_026898435.1 of Prunella vulgaris. NCBI lineage: Eukaryota > Viridiplantae > Streptophyta > Magnoliopsida > Lamiales > Lamiaceae > Prunella > Prunella vulgaris. The sequence goes on from JAPKLY010000264.1 coordinate 458,531, forward strand.
ATCAAATTTTCTTAAATAGTACCCCCCATTATTCCACTATAAGTTTCTCACTTTCCTTTCTTGGATGTCCCACAATAAGTTTCTTATTCCATAAAAAACAATAACACTATTTCATATATTAATAAACAAATACACCTTTTCACAATTATCGATTACTTTTTCACAATTTTCCATTATTTTATACAAAAGTGAATACGTGATCCACCATATAATAATAAATAAATACACTTTCTTAAATAAAACAATAAAAAAAAAAGAAAATTTAAAGAGGGATAGAGGGAGTATTAGTATATCTTTTCCCTTATATTTACAAACATTCTTCTTTTATTTTAACTAAGACTCAACTCCAACAATATAACTGCCCTAATTAAAAACGCTCAATACTTATGCAAACTAAAAGTTCTGAGTTTCGAGTCTTTCTTTGGAAGGGGAGCTGGTGGAAAAAAAGAAGAAAAATCTATTCAAAATTATATTAAAAAAGAAAAATAGAAGCTGTTATGCGAAATGATAAAACTTTAATATAATCAATAGATTTATATAGAAATAATGACGGATTGATATAAAAGTAATGCACTATTTTTAAATAGGTACAATTTTTTTGCATAATAGTGTAAACAAATATTGAATAATAGAGTTATTTTTTTGCATATTGTACTCATTTGAAAATATTGATTATTTTTGTACCAATATGTAATTGACACATGATCAATTTTTGTTATTATAGGTTTTTAAACTATTTAATTTAAAAAATCCATTTAAGTATTGAAAGTTTATTCGCAAGCTCCATCGAAAAAAATAACAATTTTTTAAAATGAATCTTAATGGTCCATTATATTATATGTATCCTCAAATCGTTTTAATCCCAACACTTCAAGTGATAGGTATTCAAAATTATTTGCGGAATACATTTTTATATTAATTAAAAATAAATAAAGCTGAGATGTACATATTAAAAAAGATCATTAAGATATACTGAAAAAAGTTCATTTTGACAGAACTCGTAAAAATATTGATATATAAGAGGTTTAATTAAATAAAAAATTAAAAAAAACATTAGATATATCAAAATAAAAATTAATAGTTTAGAAACATTGGCATTATGTCAATAAGTTTTGGAAAACAGGTAACATGTTTAGCCAGCTGCTGCATCTCATGATTTAGTCTGATCAATACATGCCAATTCTTTCAATGGCTCACTCAGACAATTATGATATTGTCGACTGCATTTTATAATACTCTTAGTCCCATAAGCACATGTGGACAATGTAATTTAAGTATATTTTTAAAAAATTATACAAAATATTACTGAAAAGTCACACATGTTATTACAGAAAAATTTATTTTAATGATGTAACATTTCAACATTAATATGTGTAACTTTTCAATAATAAATAATGCAACTTCTCAAAAATATATTTAAATTGCACGGTGCACCTGATGCACAAGAGACATACTCTTTATACTAATATTGATGAGCATTATGTAGGCCTTGCATTGATTTCGTATGTTTGTTAATTGGAAAATGGGCAAATGGATGTAAATATATTTAGGGGCTTTGGTATAGAAAATGATATGGTAATACAAAATTTTGTCCGATCACCAAAATAACTTGATTTTAGTACTACGGAAAATATTTATATACACCACGAAAATTTAATGAGACATTCGATTTTGTATATGAAACGTGATTTTTTTCCCATAGTTAAAATTTTAGTTATTATAAAATTAAATTCACCAAAATATCGTTTACCCGTACACAATTTATGTTGGGCTTGAGCCAACTAGATTTTGGTCCATTTGGTTTACCTTAAGCCCACAATTTTTCACCCTAATTGTAGATTGGGAGCCATCATATAAAAAATTGTTCCCTCCGTCCCACTATAAGTTGCTCATTTTGTTATTTTCGTTCATCATACTATATGTTGCAAGTTAGTTCACCAAGTCTCCCAAACACTCCAAGCCAACCTTATATCTCCTTTAAATCTCCAAGCCAACCTTATAACTCCCTTAATTCGTTCTCAAAGGAAATCGAACTCAGGTCACTCACTCAAGTGACGAGTCTGGTTGCCAGGTGAGCTAAGCCCACCTGGTTTTTACACTATATCTATTAGTTTTTCACTTTTCTCAATCACATCACTTATACTTTTTCACTTTTTCTATCCAATCACTTATACTTTTTCGCATTTACCTTAATCAGTGTGTTCAAAAGCAACAAGCAACTTATATTGGGACAGAGGGAGTATTGTGCTTCTCCTTTCTTTAGTGATTGAGTTTTTTCGTGAGTGAGAAAGTAGAGAAACTTATAGTGTTGGTGAACAACTCTATTTGTTGGAGTTTTTGGTGCCTCCTTTCATCATTGGTTTTAAGTCTACTAAACAGGTGGTCTGAACTCTCATCCCTAACCAAACACGTGAGAAGGCGGATCACCCAACAATTTTATATATGATTCATTTTCTCAGTTACAAATTGGTTCACACTTCTGACTAGAATAAGTTTTTGACCCTCCATGATTGATTACGTGCATGAATTTGTGAACAAATTAAATGGGATAAGATCATGATTTTGGTATGATTCATGCCACACCCACACACGCGCACAAAATAATTTTAATTTTCTCAGAGGCTTAATCATAAATTATATTTCTTTGGCAACTGCTGCAATCAATTAAATATTAATTATAATTACTTGATTAGATATAACATAAAAACATTTTGAAGGTGCTATGAAAGATGTTTGTACCGAATAACAAATATACTGCAAAAATTAAAATTGAAAATATAAACAAATCGAGTCAAGTATATGACTTTTCTCGCAAGATAAAATACGACATGACTAGTGCTCATAGGATTTACGTATTGTTTCTAATTAAACACAGAAAAACAACAAACTACTAAAAGCCTTTAAATTGAATACTAGTTGGGGGGGACTCAAAATGAAAAATGATTTCTGAATGCAAAAGAAATGAATGCAAATACCTTCATTTATAGGCACGAATGGGCCGTGAATCTGGATTGGTCGCATCAAATGTGGAACTGACGGAGACACACATTCCACAAATTTGGACTATTCTGGAACTTTCCAGACACTGACGTGACATTGATCTGGATTGTTGTCGTGGCTGATCTGACGATCATTAATAGGAGATATTATAGGATCACTGATTTGGCAAAGATCCAAATTAGATCCTTTTAAGATTGCTGATATGCAACATCCAATGATCTAGAATAAATTTGTTTATATCGCAGACATTGAGCTTCTATAGGTCGCTGACGTAGATGATAAACATTCTGAATTGCTAATGTAGACGATCAGTAGGTATTATAGATCTCTGATTTGGACCGACCTACCAGACATGTATTTTTTTGTCTCAAAAAAGATAGAGAAAGGGTCAAAGGCCCACCAAAGTCCACATTAAAGACCAATTGCCAAGGTTCAGGACCCAAGCACGGGCTCGGCTGGCCTAACAGGCGGGCGGACGGACGGCAGCGAAGAATGCGCACACGCGTTAGTGCGTGTGTGGGGTTATGGTCCCCTGAACCTTATTTGAATACCACGTTGAAACTCCTACTTGTATACAATAAAATTCTATACTAGTTTTCTGATGTGGGATAAATTAAAATAACTCTTATTTTAATTTATTTTTTCCACATAAAATTCGGCACATTAGTAACTCAGTATTGATTTTTCCACTTCAGATATTAATTTATCATCCATTGTAATTTGGTTTTGAGATCGAAAAATACTACAAGAAATTCGAATAGAACGTATCGATTACAAGTGATCTCACAGAGTTACTATTTTATCTTCCTATAAATTGATTAAATTAAACTATTAAATACTCTTTTAAAATCAAAATCCCATCAGAAGGAGCCTAAAATGAAAGAACATAGGGTCCCTGTTGATAGAATTTAGTAATGGTGTATTTAGGTGGCTGTTATAACAAGTAATTCTACCAAACAATAATCTAAGAAATATTTGTTCTTGAGTGGATGATATAGACAGAGAAAGTGAGAGCTTAGAGAGAGAAAGTAGTTGTTGTATTATGAAAACTTGGAGAGAGAATAGTACAAGAGTGTCCTATTTATAGACCAACATGTGTGAAGTGACACCTTGTGGGCCTACTTGGCCTTTAGGTGTTGGCAAGTGTACTTGACACCTGCCTTAGTTCACCACTCATGCTGCCTTTACAACGTTTATCCTACTACACATCTATTGGCGTCTCATATACACGCTAACATTGTCCCGGTCCCAGGCGAGCTCCCTAGGCGAGCTTCTAGGCCTTGTGCCATTTCGGATCAATGTGTAGAGGTGGGCTCTTGCTTGGTCCCTTAGAGCATGGGCGAGCTTCCCTTCAAGTGAGGAACCTAGCCCGCGAAATTCTCTCTCCTGGCATAGTTAGCGGTTGGGTCTGGTCCATCGGGAGTTAGGGCGAGCTTCTCTCTTGCCTCGCCGAGCTTCCCTGTGTCGACCTCGGTCCAAACCGGTGACGCAACATCTACACAAACCGGCGACCTTCTTAGCCTTGAGATAATTCCATGAATACTCTTAGTTAGTTCGCCTATCAACATTTGCCCCTCAGTTCCCGCGCCTCGCCCCGATGTCTATAAATAGGGGAAATCGAATTCATTTCCCATTTTTGCATTCCCGATTCTCTCGAGCTTTTTCCGGCGATTGTTTTTTCTTGCATCCGACGAATTTTCAAAGGCTCCTCAAGGTAGAATCCAATTTTTTCTTTCTTTTCTTCTTTCTCTAGCAGATTTCTTTTGTTCCTTTTTCGATTTCTTCAAGTTTTCGGAAATTTTAGACGTTTCCGGTAACTTTTCGGATTCTCTGGGCATTTACATACCCTAACTCCGGCGGTTGGAATTTTAACAAGCCTCTAACACTTTTTGAATCTCGCCTTAACCATGTTGGCCCAATCTTCAAGTAGAACCCTTTCGAACCGTAATCCGGGGAAACAACTGATGACTGGCAACGAACTGATTCCTCTTGTCACTCTGATAATGATTGACTCGGGATCTGAGACGGCCTCAGTAGCTCGCCCAGATTCTGGAGAGTTTCTTGGCGAGGTCCGGTCTGACTCAGAGGAAAAGGCTACCAACTCTGGCCAGAGTGAAGAGTCTTATCTCCACGAGCTCTGGCGAGGTTTTGAGTTAGCCTACAATGAGGCCTTAGCTGAGGACGAGGAGGTCACCGAGGCCCCAGGGGAGGTCGCCGAAGACGGTGAAGAGGTCACCGAGGTGGACGAGCAAGGAGGCGACCTCGGCGAGGTTATAATTGACTGGTTTCGATCCATCGACTTCCCTGAACCTCAGCTGATCGAACCCTAGGTCTCTAATGATAGGGTGTACGCCTTTGACTGGGAAGAGTACGTCGCCGAATATGTGGCGAGCTTCCCTCTCCCCGAGCGAACTTTTCGAGACTCGGCGAATAAGTCTGATTACAAGGCGAGCGACGTTCAGAGTGTGATAAACGAATACCAATTTTCCCAACTTCACGAGAAATACCGAATCCCTCTTGACATCTACCTATATGCTCCAGAAAAGAACGAGCGAGCTGATGCGCCTCCGGTTGGGTTGACGGCCATCAATGTGCACACCCTCGAGGCCGGGCTCACACTGCCCTTGCACCCAATCATCGGCCAATTCCTCCTTGACAACAACCTCGTCATTACTTAGCTCACCCCCAATGCCTGGAGTAGCTTGTTGGTGACGTTGGCAATCTTCGGATTGGAGGGGTATGAGAATCGATTGACTACAGCCGAGCTCAACGAATTGTTTATTATAACCCGGCAAGTGAACGATGGCAAGGGGTATTACTACCTCAAAGCTCGCCGGGGAGAGAAGTTTTTGGGGATCCTCCCGAATAAGATCTGTGACTGGAAGCAACAATTCATCTTCGTGGGCGGTGATTGGCGAGCTTCTACTAACTACTCCAGACGGGGTGGACAGATTTTTTCTCCAGAGGAATACAGAGAAGCTAGCAGTAGGTCACTTCTTTCGGTGTGCGTAGGTTGAATTAGATTTACTAATCTAATTTTCCCTTTTTGTCAGGTTTGAAGCATCACAAATCCAGCTGTGGCAAACCTGAGTTGTCGATTGAATTCGACTTGGTGCGGGCTGTTTGCTATTTGAGGAGCCAGGAGGACCGAGACGTCGCCCACCTTTGTCAGTATCATTGTCTTAGGCTCGCGGGGCTTCACGCTTTGCCACATCATCTCACAGTACGAGGTCCTGAGCTCTCAGGTTTACAACTCACCGAAGCTCGCCAAGATGCTAACCCTGTTTTTCAACTTTTGTAGGTGGTGACAGGGTTGCGTTCCCAACCGTCGAGATCCCCAAAGCCTACCACACCTTAGCTCGCAGATTCTCCATGGGGCCCCTACGTCCAAACAGACTGGCTCTGCCCTCGACTCTCGCCCTCGAGGCGAGCAAAAAGGCTGAGCTCGCCTCGAAGAAAGGCAAGGTAGGTGGGTCCGAGACCCAGAAAGGGCATACCAAAGCTCCGGCTAAAAATCCTGCTAACGCCAAGGCACAACAGGTCGCCCGGACCCACAGAGGTGGTGGGCGAGGTTCTGCTACGCCTGACCGGGCTCCTTATCAATCGAAGAGAAGCCTTCACCGTGGTGACGGGTCCCGAGTGGGCGGGGATGACACACAAGCTCGCAAGAAGGCTCGAACTCTTCTCCATGATGAGGAATCTAAGCAAGCTGAGCGAGCTGATACAAGGTCGGCCTAAGGTGGATCGGCCCACTCGACTACTCCATTGGCGATCGAACCTCTCCAAAGGTCGCCACCTTCCCCATCACCTTTTGGGGTACAAGTGGTGGACGACAATGATCCTAGGCTGAGATCCTGAGCAAGTCCAGTAAGTAGCTCGCCAACTTGGTCCTACATCTTATTGTTTTTCAAACTTTTTATTAACCCAAGTATTTTGACCTCGCAGCTATGCTTCCATCACTTTCCCCCCACAGGCATGAGGCCCTCCACTCCTACGAGCGGTCTTGCTCTCTTACCTCCATGCGAAATCTTCCTGCCGGCCTTACTCAGAACACTGTGAGCGAGGTTCCGAGGTACTGGTCGAATCCCCAGCTGGCGACCTTGGAAAAGCAGAACTTAATTGAGAAAGCCCGGCTTTCGATGCACTACGCGAGCGGGCTCCTTCTTGCCAGTCAAAGGGTGATTGACCAGGCAACCGAACAGGAATCAGTTCGCTAGGAGAAAAATGTGAGCTTTATCAAAATGGCGAAGAGTGTGGATAAAGCCAAGAAGTCGGTGGAGATCGCGGAAGAGAAGGCCGCAGCATCCTTGGCTGCAGAGAGAAGCGCCCTTGAGCAACTGGACGATCTCCAAAAGAAATATGCCGCTGTTCAGCAAAATGTCGAGGCTCTGATCAAGACCAAGGAAGAGGAGTTCGCCGAAAAGCTCGCTCGCGAGGTTGGCCAACATACTGTGACCAAGAAGGAGCTGGAGCTGGAGCTACAGCGAGGTTTGGTCAAGAGCGCCGATGAGGAGTGCTCGAAGTTAAGAGATGAGCTCTCGGCCAAGATAAACGAGGTTGCGGAGCTTCGCCATGATGCCTCCTCCCCGGTGAACTTAACTACTGTGAAGGCCGAGGCTTCGGACAAGGGATTTGTCCAATGCTACGCCGAGGTTATAAGGACCATCTGGTGGGCGCGAGCTCACAAGGATGATGAATTGACGGAGGTAGTCGGTGACTTCAAGGAGTGCTTGAACAAGGCTCTTTTTCCTGATGAGACGAAGTTGGACATCGGCGACCTTCCGGAGCTTGGGGTGCCCCTTGACTTCGTGCCGGCGCGCTTCAAGGTGATCAACACCGTGCCGGTTCCTGAGCTGAACGTCGTTGTGGAGAAGGAGGTCGCCAACGAGGAGGGGCAGGCTCCCCCCACCATCGCCCAACTTCAGGAGGCTTGCGGGGATGCCATGCTGAACCTTGGCTAGTTCGACACCAGCGGGTCCATTGGTAACATCACCATCCTGCCCCGGCTTTCTCCTCAAGATCGCCAGGTTGCTGGCACTGGGGTTGCCTCGGAGGTTGCCCCACCTGAGGTCGCCGCCGTCAAAGTTCCAACTCCGACAGCCCCCACTGCTCCGGAGACTTGAAGTTTTTCTTAGTTTTATTTAGTTTAGCATTTTTGTAGTTTCTTTTTGTTAAAGTAGTTGAAGCTCGCCGGGCTCGTATAGCTCGCCCAGAAGGAGCTCTTTTTGTACTTCAAAGATGGTCAGCTAGCCGACCTTTGTGGCTAGCACTGCTTCGTATACTTGGGAATTTTTCAAGTATCTTTTTTGGCTTGAAAGTTTCTCAAGTATTTTTGAATGAAATTCGATCCTTTTATTTCAACCTCATTTATTTACATTTTTACGCACGTTATATCTTTGATTAGCTTATTTTTATACTTTCGGTACTTATTTATTCGTCTTATTCTACTTTCGAGAAGCGAATCATTCGTTTTACGTCGCTTAGGACTACGAATCGTACCTTCATTTGATTAGCACGTATTCTTCGTCTTACACCACTTAGGGCCGCGAATCGCTCGTCTTAAACCACTTGGGGTAGCGAGTTGTACCTTGTTTAATTCACTTTGGGTGATTGGGTTTCGCGAACCTTGCCTTAGATGTCTTAACCGTCTTTTTGTGATTTTTTTTTTTACTTAGAGCAGTAGGTGCTTGGTGATCCTTTAAGAAGGACACCTTCGCTAACCTGGGGCACTTCGGCCTTTGCCTTTGAGCCTTTAGAATATATTGTTCAGGATCTTGGTCCTTGCGTATTACTAAGCTTCGAACAGTTGGTATTTTTTCAAGAGAAACTTCTAACTTCACATAGTAACGTAGTTTACGCTGGTTGCCATCAACACTTCTGATGCGAACCTTCGACTAATCTATTACAGAATCTCGATCTATTGATAAAACTTTTTTTAAGTGTGCCGCACTCCAAGTGTATAGCGAGGCATTTCCTTCTGCGTCCTTGAGGTCATATGTACCGTTTGCCCAGGCCGCGGTAACCCGGAACGATCCTTCCCAATTCGATCCGAATACACCCGATGGGGTTGTCAGTTTCTTCCTTAGCACTAAATCCCTAACTTTAAACTTTCGATCTCGGACTTGGGAATTATAGTACTTCTCCGCTCTACGCTTGTAGGTGGCATTCTTCATTTCTGACGAAGCTCTGGTTCCTTCAATCAAATTTTTTTCAACCGCCAAGGCTTCGTCGTTCTTTTCTTTGTCAAATCCTACCACCTTCCAAGTCATATTCTGGATTTCCACCGGTATTACCGCTTCTGTTCTGAAGGTCAAGGCAAACGGTGTTTCTCCGGTACTCACTCGGTGTGATGTTCTGTAAGACCACAGAACCTCCGAAAGTTCGTCTGCCCAGCTTCCTTTCTTGTCCTCGAGGCGGACCTTCAGTATATGCTTTAGGATTTTGTTAACTGCCTTGACTTGGCCATTCGACTGTGGATGGTATGGAGTTGAGTAATGCTTCTTAATGTTCCACGAACTATAAAAATCTCTCAACTTCTGGCTGTCGAACTGCCTTCCGTTGTCCATTATGATCGATTGTGGAAGTCCAAACCGGCAGATCAGGTTCTTCCATATAAAACTGATCATCCTTTCTTACGTTATTATCGTAAGTGCCTCGGCTTCCGCCCATTTAGTGTAATAATCTACTGCTACAACAGTAAACTTTACACCGCCTCTGCCAGGTGGAAATGGGCCGATCAAGTCGATACCCCATTTTGCAAAAGGCAATGGGCTGAAAACTGACTTTAGTTGAGTTAGGGAGTGGATGTTAGGTGCGAAAAGTTGGCATTTTTTACACTTCCGCGCGAAGCTAATGGCATCCTTGCGAAGAGTGGGCCAGTAGTACCTTTATCTGATTGTCTTGTATGCCAAAGCTTGCCCCCCAGCGTGGCTTCCGCAAATTCCTTCGTGGATTTCTTCTAACACCTCGAACCCTTGCTTTTTAGATAAGCATTTGAGTAGGGGTAGAGAGAACCCACGTTTGTAGAGTTGGCCGCCCACCAACGTATATCTGGCTGCTTGCTTTACTAGCCGACTAGCTTCCCATGTATCTTCAGGAGTTGCTCCGTCCTTCAAGTATTTTTGGATCAGAGTGCGTCAATTTTCTCTATCTTCATTGTCTTCTTGCCCCCCACTCGAGGTCTGATTTACTTTGTAATCGGACGTCGAGGGGTTTTTCAGTTTGGTGACTACGACCTTAGTGATTTCTGCTTTGCCGTTACTGGTAGCTAGTCGGGCTAGGGCGTCTGCTTGCGTGTTCTCCAACCTTGGTATCTGATTGATGTAAACATGCATAAACATCGACATCAAATGTGCCGCTATCTTCTGGTACGTCATCATTTGCTGATCTTTCGCTTCGTACTCCCCCCGGACCTGGGATATTATAAGCTGAGAATCTCCAAAAATCTGAAGATTGGTTGCCCCCACAGCTAATGATAACCTAAGTCCGGCTATCACGGCTTCGTATTCCGCCTCGTTGTTGGTCACTCTGAAGTCGAACCGAATTGCAGAGATGAAGACTTGTCTGTCTGGGCTAATCAAGACTACACTGGATCCTGCTGATGTGCTAGTTGATGATCCTTTAACGTAGAGGTGCCACAGAGCTATACGTCCCCTTGTCAGATCTTGTGGGAAAGTCAGCTCGACGACGAAGTCGGCGAGTGCTTGTCCCTTAATTGTTGTTCGGGGAGTGAAGGTTATACCGTATTGGCTTACCTCTAGTGACCATTTCAACAAGCGCACTGCCGTGTCCGGCCGTTGCAGTATTTGCCTTAGTGGGAATGTCGTCAACACTTCCACCGGGTGGTCGAAGAAGTAGGGCCTCAATTTTCTAACACTCATCACCAGTGCGTAGGCTAGCTTCTCCGTTGGGGTATACTGCAACTCAGCTTCGTGTAAGACTTGGCTTACGTAGTACACTGGTAGGTGTGTTTTTGCCTCTTCTCGAACCAGGACGGAGCTAATTGTAACCTCCGACGCAGCAAGGTACATGTACAGCTTCTCACCAGGTACCATTTTTTACAGGATTTGAGTGTTCACCAGGTATGCTTTAATATCTTCGAAAGCTCGTTGGCATTCATTCGTCCATTTGAAGTGGTTTTTAAGGTGAAGCTTGTTGGCTTTGGCTGCTTCCTTATATCTGTGTGTGTTCGCCTTTATTGCCTCAAAAAATGGACGATTCCGATCACCAGACCTGGAGATAAACCTATTTAAATGCCATACACCCGGTCAATCTTTGAATTTTTTGCACAGAGTTGGGCGCACTCATTTCGATTATGCACTCGACCTGCATCGGGTTGACTTCTATTCCCCGTTGGCTCACCAAATGTCCCAGGAACTTCCGTGAATGTACACCGAATCTACTTTTCTTGGGGTTTAACTTCATGTTGTAGTGTATGTCGAAAGCTTGCTTTAGGTGGTTGAGGTGGTCCTCCTTTCGCAAACTCTTGACAACTATGTCGTCCACATATACCTCCATAGATTCGTCGATGTATTGATCGAACATCTTATTTAACAACCTTTGGTAGGTTGCCCCGACGTTGACAAGTTCGAACGGCATCCTTTCCCAGCAATACATGTTTTTGTTGGTGTAGAACGACGTATGTTCCTGGTCATCTGGGTGCATTGCTATCTGGTGATAGCCCGCAAAAGTGTCCATGAATGTCATCATCTAATGGCCTGCGGTGCTATCTACAAGCTGATCAATGTGGGGTAGCGGGAAGTTATTCTACGGGCAAGCCTTGTTTAGGTCTGTGAAGTTGATGCATAGTCTCCACGTCCCGTTGGTCTTCTTCACCAGAATGGGGTTCGCGACCCCCTAGCGGGCACAAGGCTTCCTTGATCAGTTTGTTGTCCAACAGCTTCCCAACTTCGGTGGTTAGGGCTACGTACTTGTCTGGTCCATACTTCCTTCGCTTTTGGCGGACAGGTCTCCTTGTCGGATCTATGTTGAGCCTGTGACAGGCATGTTCCAATGGGATTCCCGTTATATCTTCATGGGACCAGGCAAACACATCCAAGTTGGACATTAAGAACAGCTCCATTTTTTACCGGTATGGTTCTGGTAACTCGGAACCTATGAAGAGTTCCAAGTCCCTTTCCGGGTCCAACGGGATTGCTGTCAATTCCTCCATGGGGGTGGCCTTCCTTTTTTTACTTTTCCACCGTGGATCGCTGATGAACTCATCCCACTCTTCTTGTGACATCCGCGTAGGTTCGTGACCTATGCGCGGTTCGAGATCGTCAGTTTCACTGTCAACTGGGATAGGTTCATCAAATGTCTGTACTTCTGGTGGTTTGTCAACTTTGGACGGTGCGGTCCAGGGTACTTGATCATCCTCCATTGGCACTGGTCCTTGATCTCCCGCAGGTTCTCCGCCTTGGGAATCCTCGACCACTTCCATGGGTGCAGGTTGTGAGTCTTGCACAGGCTCCTGCACTTGGTTAAATTGAGTCTCCTCCACCCCTTCCATGGGTGCCGATTGTGCCTCCTGCGCAGGTTCCGACGCTTGGTCAGGTTCCGGTAGGTCGCCTACCTCCATCAACTCAGTTTCTATCGAGATGATGTCTAGGATGTTTGGCTCGTCTGTCGGAATCTGTATGTCTTCTTCAAGGATGTGAACCTGCATTACAGATTTTTTGACTCGGTCGTCTTTAGTCTGGAGCAAACATTTGCGGGCCTTTTTCTGGTCCCCTTTTATAGTTCCGGCACCCTTTGGAGTTGGGAACTTAAGACAGTAGTAGTAGGTCGAACACGCCGCTTTGAATTCATTGATAAAAAGGCGGCTAAGGAACCCGTTGTAGGAGGACTGCTGGTCGACAACAAGGAAATCTATTAACCTAGTCAGTCTCCACTCCGGGTCCTCGGACGATACAAGCTGGACGCTCAACCTAATACTACCTAGGGGGACGGTTACAGCTTCTCCGAACCCCACTGACCTAGCATTGCTAGGTTCTATGTACGACTCAAAATCACCTAAGGCATCTAAGGTGGATTTGAAGAGAATGTTGGTGAATGCGCCGGTGTCCACAAGCAATCTGTGAACTCGGACGTTCATGATGTTGGCGCTTATCACCAACGAGTCGTTGTGGGGCGTCAGAACCCCCTCTAAGTCCGCCGAAGAGAAAGTTAGTTCATTGGTAGGTTGCGCGGTGGGCTTGAAGCTGGAGCTGCCTTCTTGAACTTGATTTATGGCCCGAACTTCGGCCTTCCTCTTCCTTTTGGAAATGAAGGATCTCCCGTCCTGGAGACCTCCGGCAGCTCCGACCACCTCTTCGAGAACCAGGAGTTCTCTAGTAGGCTCTAGGTTTTGCTGAGGTTGGGGAGGTGCCATTCGCCTATGTTGAGGGCCACGTCGGTCCTCGTCCTCTCCTTCGTCATCGGAGACCTTCCGCCTCTCTACCTGGGTTCTCTTTGCCGGTGCCTTTTTGACGAACTCGACCAGCTTCCCATCCTCATAAAATTTCCACAACTGCTTGAGGAGGTCACAACATTCGCTGGTAAAGTGGCCGATCGACTGGTGTTAGGCACAGTATTTGTTGGGGTTGAGCTTTGCGCGGTCCTGGCGGATTCTCCTCGGCTCGTCCAACATGGCTTTGTCTTTGACCGCGGTAAAGACATGGTCAATGGAGACGGTGAGCACTTGGCCGAGCTTCTCCTTGAACTCGTCTCTATCACCGAAAGCTTTCAAGTTCCGGGGTGCTTTGTATGTGCCCCTGGACTTTTTCCCGTACGGCTTCCTCTCCTCCGAGGCACCGACCTCTTTCTGGAGTACCTCTTGCATAGCCACGAACACCCCGGCCTTGTGTCGAAACTCGGTGTAGGTGTTCGGGCATGCTAGGTGCATTTCCTTCCAGAGCTCGGTGCCCTTCTTAAGTCCGGTCATTACTGCGACGATTTTGGTATCCTCGCTCACCGGTTTACCTTTCAGCAAGATCTTATCGAACCTCTCTAGGTACTGCTGGTCGGTCTCGTTGTCGCCCTGGTGGATGTTGGTGAGTCGGTGCTTCTGGGTGAGGTAGGATCCAAACCCGGAAAAGTGGGCCAAGAACTCCCGCATGAGTTGACCAAAGGACTGTATCGACCCTGGGGCAAGTGAGGAGAACCAGTGATGAGCTCGATCCCCAAGGGTTAGCGGGAAATTTCGGCACTGAGTGGCATCGGTGGCACCCACCGAGATCATATAGTCTGTATACTTGGCCAGGTGGACCTTTGGGTCAGATTCGCCCTCGTGTGCAGACATCTCCGGGAATTTGATTTTCTTTTGGACCGGTGCTCTGAGGACGGTAGGCGCCAACGGGGATGCGGGAAGAGTGGTGGCATCAGGTCCGCCGGATTTGGCCGCTACTTGCATTTGTAGCATCTCGATGGCCTTTTTCAATGTGGTCAGCTCGTCGTTGTGGGTCACCTCCTGTGGAGGCTGTTCGAAGGTCGTGCACCTCGTGGACGCACGCCCTCGCAGTCCCTCGCTCTGGGGTGACCCCTCTGCGACGAGCCAGAATTAGCGTCCACTATTCGGGCCCAACCTATCAGTGGCGGGCCTTCTCAATCGATCATGGGCGGACCTACGAGGCTACAGGTCTGATTCTCCCCTATGGGATGAAGCTGGGGCCGCCGTTCATTCATTTTCTTCACATCTCGGTCCCAATCTGCCCTGGAGGACCTCCTTTCTCTGTGATTGATGGGTGGCAGATGCTTCGGTATAGGCTGGAGCTCGCCCACCACGCGGACCTGGTCCCTCCGCCACTTTGGCCTTCCCGGTACCCTCCTTGTGTTGGCGAGCTTGAGCGGAGCTCGCCTCTTACTCCGTGGGAAGGTCGCTGGCCTGCCCTCGGGTTTGTGTGGTCTGCGTTTGCCTGTTGGTATGTCCCCGAGTCTCGTTGCCAGGAGTTCGCCGAGGTACTATGGCGAGCTCGCTCTGTTGCCTCTGCTGCAATCTTTGCAGGGCAGTAATTGTGCGTTGGAGCTCGTTTGGGTTGTTGGCGAGGTCCCTCAGGGCGGGGTTCAATTCGTCCTGAGCTGTCGAAGCTCGCTGGGGAGCTCACGGGGCATTGTGTTTTTGGGGAGCTCGGCGCGAGGTTTCCCCTTCAGCTTGGTTCTGGTTGTCGTTTCCCTTCCACCTCCGGGTAGTTGCCGAGGTTTGTTCCTTGGACATTTCAAGGTTTCGTTGGGAAGGTCACCGAGGTTGTCGTATTCCAGTCAAGGTGATTCCGTTCAGGTTTTTGTCTAGCCTCGCGTGCAACAAATTATCTAGAATCTGGTTTATTTGTGTACACGTGTGCGTTTAAAAACCTTTTTTGTAGAATTTACAAGCCCAAAAATCTGGGTTTTTGCCCGAAAAATGGGGATGTGTGTATATCTTCAAGTGTTCTTGAGTCTTGGTCAAGAACACCTTCAAATCTTCAAACTACCCTCACTTTTGCTCTCAATCTTTTTTAAGAATCGAAGGTTCGCGCCCTTCCACTAGCGCCAAATTGTTGATAGAATTTAGTAATGGTGTATTTAGGTGGCTGTTATAACAAGTAATTCTACCAAACAATAATCTAATAAATATGTGTTCTTGAGTGGATGATATAGAGAGAGAAAATGAGAGCTTAGAGAGAGAAAGTAGTTGTTGTATTATGAAAACTTAGAGAGAGAATAGTAAAGAGTGTCATATTTATAGGCAAAAATGTGTGAAGTGACACCTTGTGGGCCTACTTGGCCTTTAGGTGTTGGCAAGTGTCCTTGACACCTCCTTAGTTCACCACTCATGCTGCCTTTACAACGTTTGTCCTACTACACATCTATTGGCGTCTCATATACACGCTAACATTGTCCCGGTCCCAAGCGAGCTCCCTAGGCGAGCTTCTAGGCCTTGTGCCATTTCGGATCAATGTGTAGAGGTGGGCTCTTGCTTGGTCCCTTAGAGCATGGGCGAGCTTCCCTTCAAGTGAGGAACCTCGCCCGCGAGCTTCTCTCTCCTGGCATAGTTGGCGGTTGGGTCTGGTCCATCGGGAGTTAGGGCGAGCTTCTCTCTTGCCTCGTCGAGCTTCCCTGTGTCGACCTCGGTCCAAACCGGTGACGCAGCATCTACGCAAGTCGGCGACCTTCTTAGCCTTGAGATAATTCCATGATTACTCTTAGGTAGTTCGCCTATCAACAGTCCCTACATCATCGGGCCGTCAGGTTAGATTTGTAGAAAAATTAATTCAAATGACCATTTAATAAACCAAACTTTGATTCAACCAGGTGGGTTAGCTCACCTGGCCACCGGGCTCCTCACTTGAGTGAGTGACATGGGTTCGATTCCCTCTGGGAAAGAATTAGGAGTGGGAGATATAAGGTAGGTTTGGAGATATTCTTTGGGTGTAAGGAAAACTTGGTGAACTAACTTCTAACTAACTAACAACTAATATTTACCGATAAAAAAAAAAAAAAAGCAAACTTTGCTTCTTTTGCGCTCATTTAAAAAAATAAAAAAATGTTATACTTTAGAAAAACATACTTTTTTACCTATTTGCAAATTTACCTATTCAGAATCAAATATGGATAGTTCAAGAGGTTATAGCTCCAATATTTAGGGTCTTGAGTTCAAGACACGGAGAAGAAAATTTTATTCTCTCTTGTGATCGTCCCCTCTTATAGTGGGATGATGATTTTCCTTTTGTAGAGATTTGCGATTCCGGCTGCAGTACAGTTTTAGAATGCAGTTGCAGGTGATACTCCTTTTGCGGTGGTCACAATTGCAATATATAGCGAGATGAAATTATAAATTATATACCCAATGGCTAAAAGAACTATTATAATTGATTTCACTTTATTTAATGCATTTTGCAATGTTTTTTGTTTTGTTTTCTGCTTTGTTAAAATTGAATCCTAGGGCTCAATAGATGAATTATTAATGTGATATATATATATATATATATGAAAGTAAAGTATATGGCTCAATTCTTTAGAAAGTGAAAGTAAATGAATCTTTTTGAACAGCACTCAACATTTAAAAAATACAAATAATAACTTACTAATTACGCTAGTTATTACATGCATCTAATTTTTATAAACGTAAGAAAGTTATTGAAAGATTATCGTTTCATTTGAAATATGTGAAATTAAGTAATTTATATATTTTTTTTATATCTTCCACTTGTGGATCAAATTCTTAACTTCTAACATTTTAAGGAGAGGAAACTCATTGAGTAAGAATCTAAATTAGAGTGGAACTGTTTTCAATCAATATTTGAACTCAAATTATGAACTTTGCTACAATTTAAACAAAAATCTCATTTTATTTAAAATAAAATATTCTTTAGTAATTAATTATAAGTTGGCATTGAACTTTATTTATAAAAAAGAAATTAACAGGGAACTTATAGTTCATTTTTCTTTTTTAAGTATATATTATCGTTGCGTTTAGTTAACAAACGATGTCAAAACTAGAATAAATTTAGACATTAAAACAAAGAAAGTTTAAAAGTAGGTGCACATATATATGTTTAAGGAAAGCGAGAAGACATCCAAAATGAGGGATCGGAATCTGATGATCCTACGCCTAAGATTCCTGGACCAGCTTTGCAGGAATCGAAAACGACGTACAGAGACAAAACACACATGCAACTTGCCAACTGCTAACTCGTGACTCCGACCTTTTTATCAATTTTTTTTTTTAATAGTCGACATACGACATAAGGACCAACTAATTCGTTGATCTTTTACTGTCCATTAGCGATGGACTAAGATGGAGTTTGACTAAATTTATTTTAAACATTTTATAAATTCTAAGAGTTTATAAGATGTTATTTTATGTAGCTTATAAGTTGTTGAAGTGTTTGATTAATACAATTTATAAGCTCTTCGATAGTTTATTATAATTTTTTTAAAAATTAATTTTTGTAAAAAATAAATATTTAATTAATTCTTATGTTGAAGTAGGGGTTATGAAGTGGTGGCGGGATCTGAGGTGAGGCGGGTGGGTCGGGATGAAGGTGTTGAGAAAAATAAGTTATGATATCCCAACTTTTTTTTTACAATTTATAAGATATTAGAAACGTACTTTAACATCTTATACACTATCAGACATGTTATTTTGTCAAACTCTCTAAGACAATTTATAAGCTCATAAACGGCTTATAAAATATTTTGAAGAACTTATACGCTGAGCTAAACACTCTCTGACCCATCTCAAATATCGACCATATGTCTAAAAAAGAGCATATTCTTAAATTCTAAATTCTCAATCACTCGGCCTTGGGGAATAAATTTCGTTAATTTATTTGTATGTCCAAAAAAAATCGACCTCGTCTGCTCTAACTCCAACTACTGCCTTTGGACTGCTCGATTGAGATTAATAGCTGCGGTTGTTTAGATGTACGTAGCTCCTCCGAAGGAACTATAGCTTTTCAATAATGTCTCCTTCTAATTTGAAATATTTGTGCAGGTTTTAATGGTACCGAATATCAAAACCATAAAAAGTGGTGTATTTATATAAAATTAATTGGTGATAATCAGTACCATTAACACAGTTTTTTCAAGTCCCTCTTTAATATGGTGGAATTTTTTTTTCATAGTATTTCTCATTCAAAAAATATTTTTTAATATAAATTTTTGTTATTTTATATATATATATATATAATATATGATGTGGAAAAAATAAAATATAAAAAAATAATTTCACACTTGTACGCCAGCGTGATAACATTTCACGCGCTCCGGCGACTACGAGACACGTCATCAGTTGCTGGCCAGAAAAAAATGTGTATCGAATTGAAACTCTTTAAAAGGTTGGGATATTTTGTAATAATCGTGAACTCATGATTAAATTGAAAGTTGAGTAAAAAGTGGTGTATTTATATAGAATTAACCAAAAAAATATTTCACACATGTACGCCAGCGTGACAACATTTCACGCGCTCCGACGAGACACGTCATCAGTTGCTGGCCGGAAAAAAAAAGTGTATCGAATTGAAACTTTTTAAAAGGTTGTGATTTTTTACAATAATCGCAAAGTTCAGAATTAAATTGAAAGTTGAGTAAAAAGTGGTGTATTTATATAGAATTATCCCTAAATTAAATTATAAAGAGTAAAAAAAGTTAATTGTTGTTGGTAATGTTGGTCACGTGAAATTTTTTATGCTCTTAATTAAATATTTGATACTTTTAAAAAAATTTAAATAATTTTCTTACAAGCATTAGCATAAACATATAGTTGATACAAAATTTGCCGAGATTTCCGCACCTAGTTTTCATATATATTTACATCTATAAAAATATACATATCTATTTTTATAACATTCCATTTAAATTACATCATCATTTTTTATTCACTCACTCATTTTTTCTCTTATTTTTCTTTCGCTCATTAATATTATAATGTAATATAATTTTTTATTAAAATTAATTTAACATAAAATAAAATTTTATCTTGTCCAAATCTCAAAATAAACAAATAATTTTATTATTCACCAAAAATTTAAAACTCATTGAATTTTAAAATCATGACTTTCAGCACACTTACTTCCTAAAGCAAATGTAACTTTAAGTAATTAGACTCAATTAACCTAGAGAAAGTACAACGTATTACACTAGTTCACCCTTCTGCCCAATCCAAACATTTTCTTAGTTTACATATTAATGTTGTATGGGAATCTTGAGTAATACTCCAATAAAACTTGTTTATAATATAAAATTTATATACAAGATGTATTTATTGATCTTACAAGATATACAATTTATATTTATTAAATATAACAATGTAAAATATGTATAGTATCATTAAAAATATGATTAAGTCTTGTATGCACCAGTTACACGGTGCAACTCAAGTTCATTTTTAAAAAGTTAAACAATTTATTACTGAAAAGTTAAACTATGAAAGATACACTTTTCAGTAATAAACTATTTAACTTTTCAGTTATAAATTGTTTAATTTTTTAAAAATGAATTAGAGTTGCACCGTGTAACTGGTGCATATGAGACTTGCTCTAAAAATATTTACATCTTGTAAGTATAAATAAGTGTCATACTGTGAAACTTATTCATAGAAATTTTTGTTGAATATTTTAAATTTACTTTCTCCCACTTAAAATGTACGTCATTTTGGATCAGGATACATATATAAAGAAAATTATCATTTTTTTATTATATTCTAATTAATTACTTAGAAATTAAAAATATATATTTTTGAAAATGATTACTCCTACCGAAAATAAACTTGGACAAATTCGGCACAATAACACAAATTAAGAAAACATATTAAATATTATTAAAAATGTAACTTTTCCCACAATCTTTCTATTTTACCCTTCCACAAAGATGACAAAAAAATTAAATGATGATTGAAATTTAGTTAAAATGCAAGTGTTAAATATGGTCATATGGGCAATGTCCATTCAAAGTAATTGAAACGTAGTCCTAGACTCTGTGCACTCTGCCTCAAAAATCCAAGTCTATAGCTAAAAAAAATTAATGAGGGGAACAATATTTTTAATGACAGAATTTCTTTTATTAAAAATCATTTTTTTATTTTTTAATACGAGACAAAAGCACCTTACTTCTCTCTAAACTCTAGTTTGTTTAACAAAAAAAAGAACTTTGAAATTTAATTTCTCATTTACTCGAACGCCAAATTCCAAATTGGACTAAGTAATATATGTCAAATTCGAATAACATATTTTCAGACTCATTCAATAAAAGTAATACTTCCTCCATTCCGAATTTTTTTTTCACATGTTAACTTGCACACCTATTAAAAAAAATAAAGTATATAAATATGAAATTAAATAATAAAATATAAAAAATTATGTTTTATTGACTTTTGTGAGTATGTTTTTTTTAGTGTGAAAAAAGAATTGGGACTTTAAAATTACCTCAAATTTTAGTTTATTCACAAATTTACTTATGTCATTAGTAATTCGATGTGAAATTAATAAAAAAAAATATAGCACCCATTGCAGTGCCCTTGTACCAGTGAATCCACACCACACGAGGACACTAGTAAACAATGTTACAATATTTACCCACATCTGAATTAGGATAGGACAGATCCAATCTTGATTTCAGTACAATACAAAATTAAACCTGGACCAAAATCAAAAGTTTAATTTGATTTCCTGGCAAAAAAGTCATGAAGCTTGATTTTCTAACATATATAGAGGAACAAGACAAAGCAATCAATATTATCTAAAGGGGATTACTTGTCGGATGCTCAATATTCAATTGTTATGTTCCATTGGTACATCTCCTCAACTGGGACTGGTAAGTTGAGAGTGAGGAATCCTGAGTTTTCTTCATAAAAGAATTCCTGCTCCCTGATGTTGTCAGTTGCGATCCTTTTGGGCCGGGCCGACGAATAGGCTCCAAACGGGCCACATCCACGAACTTTCAGATCAACATTTCCAGCTTTGCTGGTTTCGTACGTTACTTGTTTTATCGCCCCGCCTGAATTGAACATGTTCACGAGACCTATCGGAGCAAATGAAGTGCCGTTAGACAGACGCCTCAGGGGTACGACTGTGAATATTTCGTATGCTCGAGCTTTCAGTTCAATTGGCAAGGATGTCTTCTTTGGGACATACATGAGTTTTCCTGTAGGAGAATTGCATGTATTAAAGCTGGCTATACTTCAAATTTTAATCCATAAAAAATGAAAATATATGTCGATTTAAGTTCATATCAATTTGATTTCCTCTCTTATACTTCCTACTTACTTCATGCAAAATCACTTCAGCTTGAGTTGGTCTTGTGTAAAACAGTGTTGGCGTACAACCGGTTCACAACTATCACTTTATAGTACTACCTTTGTTCTAGAGGAATTTACACGCATTCCTTATTTGAATGTCTCACACCAATTTACATTCTACTAAAAAGAGAGAGATATCGTTTTGTATGCACACTCACAAAACTTTAAACTTATTTACCTATATTGCCACTACTTTATCTAAGAAATATATTTTTCTTAAAAAACATGAAATTCTATGGGTGCAAAATTCTCTTGTACGGAGGGAGTATAATTTTGGGTAATATACATAGTGCAACAAAACTAAGGGTGCTATTACATAATTCAAGACTCAAAAATCAACATTTAAAGTGCAACACTTTGTGTGGGGTCCTCCACCTGCAACCATCAAATCATCACACTCACCACTCTTCCTCTCTCCTAATTCTCTCTCCTCTCTCCCTATTTCAAAAATTGAAAACCTTCATTACCCTTATAGACAACGAGTCAATTCAAAAAAATTGAAAACCTTCATTTCCCTAATTCTCTCTCCTCTCTCTTCATTTGAAATCTGAATTGCCCATTTCCATTCCCACTCAGAGCTTCGAAACCTGTGATCTTGAAGGAGCGGCAAGGAGCTTTGAACCTTCGAATCGGCAGTTGGGATGTGCAGCGGCGCTGAGGAATTCTGCCATTGCTGGCGATGGGTGTGTCGGTTTCTGCATCTGGAATTTCAGATTTCCGAACGGCAAGGATGAAAACATTTCCGGCAGTGAGCAAGGAATAGTGGTGATGGCTCGAGTTCCAGCGACGGACAGGCTTGCGGCGGCGAATTCATTTTGGCGGTGGCTTCTCCGGCGTGGAGGAATTCTATGGCGACGGCAGGGAGGTGTGGTTTTTCTCTCTTCTTTCTTCTCTTATTTTCTTCTCAGATTTCATAGAATAAATCTACTGTTCACTCAAAGATAATTGCAGATCTGAATTAATATAATAAATCTTAGTGTTCACTCAAAGATAATTCCAGTTTCCGGCATTGAGCAGAGCGTGGAGATGTGGGCGACGGGTTGTGTGTCGAGTGATTTCCCTGGCAGATTCCGGCGAGAAACAGGGGAGTGGCGGTTCTCCATGGATTCCGGCGGCGGTTGCGGCCAACCTGCAATTTCCGGTGTGGCTTCGTCACTTTTAGCGGCTTCTCCGGTGAGGTGTGGACGGCTCACGGTGGTTGGCAATGGAGGTGTGGAGGTGGGTGAGTTGCAGTGGGCAATGGTTGTCGAATGAAAAAATTAAGAAAGAAGGCTGCACAAAATGTATGTACTTTGATGTATGTCTTAATATTTCTTTTTCTTATGCTTTCTGGATGATCATAAGACTGCTTGTACATTGATCATTAGTGATTGTTCATTTGAATTTTGTTCAACATCTCCATTCTTTACATTGAGCATTAGTGATGCTTGTACATTGAGCATTTGTATAAGGTGTGGGGCCCTTATTGAGAAATGAAATGAAACCAACATGTCCATTATTTCCGGCTATTGGCTTACAACAGAGTCTGCAGATTTTTTGGTTTACAGATTTTTTTTTTTGTTACATAATCTACAGATTTTTAATTTTTTTATTTCATCTTCTGTCCAATTTAGTTGGTAATGGGCTTGGTCAAATTTTACTTGGTCAACTTTGATGTCACGTACTAATCTTCACTATTCTCAAAAATGAATTTTGAAAATATGTTTGAAATTTAAATTTTTCTGATATTCACAAAATATAAATTTTGAAAATTTAAATTAGTAGTATTCACAAAAATGATTTTTTTTAAATTTGAGCATAAATATTAACTTAAAATGAGCAGTATTCATAATTTTGAAAATAAAAAATTTGGGCTAATCTGGCAAAATTCATATTAGCCTGGTTTCAATTAAGCTAATCTATATTTGGGCCACAATTTACAA
The DNA here is from genome assembly GCA_026898435.1 of Prunella vulgaris. Lineage (NCBI taxonomy): Eukaryota > Viridiplantae > Streptophyta > Magnoliopsida > Lamiales > Lamiaceae > Prunella > Prunella vulgaris. Next base: position 482,207 of record JAPKLY010000264.1, read on the forward strand.
TTGGGCCAATTTTTTTGGGCTTAATTTATTTTAGCTAGCGATAGGTTAATTATGTATTTTTTAAATTTTTGGGTTACTTTTTTTAAAGTAGATTAATTATGAATAATGTGTTTTTAAGAAGGATTTGGTGTGTATCAAATAAGATCACGAAAGATAAGATGTGTATTCAAAATTTAAAAATTCAAAATATGAATATATTCGTAAGTATATGGCTAATTGTTTTGAAATATAAAATAAATTAAAGTCTGAATATGAATATATTCATAGGATTTGGTATGTATTCAGTAATGGGCCCATATTAAAAAATGGAAGACCCATATTCGGAACGGTCCATATTCAAAAGCATCTAGCCCATATTCGCAGCCCATATTCGAAATCAGATTGCCCATATTCACGAGCCCATATTCAATATATTGTTGCCCATATTTTAATATACTGTGGTCCATATTCACGAGCTCATATTCAATATTCAGTGGCGATTGAATTTATTTTCGAAAGCATGAAATTGAAGTTATTTTCGGAAGAATGAAATTGAATTTATTTTCGGAAGGTAACGATTGGTTTAAAAAAAATTGAAATTTGAATCTAAATTAAAAATAAAATTAAAAATTTCAAAAATTCAAAAAAAAACGGTAGATAGCAGAAAGCAAAAAAAACGACATAAAAAATTTAAATTCATTTGAATATAAAAAATGATATAAAAAATGAAAAAGAAAAATCAAAAGAGATAAGAAGAGAATGGAGAGTTTTTTTCGTAAAAAAATAAAGTGAAGAAGAGAGAAAATAGGAGAGAGGAGAGAGAGTGTGAAAAAAGTAAAAATTTGAGGAATGAGGAGAAAGAAAAGTGAAGGAAACGTGTGAAAAGAAATAAAAGAGAGAAGAGAGGAGAGTGTGTGAAAAAGTAGAAAAAGGAGGAGAGAGAGAAAATCTGAAAAAGTAAAAAAAAAAAAGAGGAGAGAGAAATAATGTTTAATTAATTGAAAAAGTATTGTATTTGATAATAAAGTGTTGTGTTTGGAAATATGGAATTAAGTGTTTTGTGTTTTCAAATATGGGAGTTGTATTTGTTGCACTTTGTGATTGTTCCATTATTTAAAGATGCACACAAAAAGGAAATCAAATGCACAGTGATACTGGTTTACTTATATTGGATCAGAACTAACATTTTGTACGGTTTATCTGTATAAAGATGCCTGAAAACATTTCCTACAGCTAATTTTTTAGTCAGGTATTCAATATATAACACAAATAATTAATATAATGGGCAATGGGCAATGGGTTTCGGATTTTGGGTACCAGAAATGAACCCAAGAAAAATTATCTAATCGGATCGGGATCGGGTATCTGGATATAACCTGATTCTCCCAATTGTATACCCAAAATAAATTTTTTTTAAAATTAATATATATTTTTAATTTTAATTACAAGAGTTAGGATTTTTGTGTTGAACTCATTCCCTCACGATCCATGATTGTTGAATACTTGAATTAAGTTGTTATGAGTTATATGAAGTTTTATGAAATATAAGGTTCTAATATAATTCAGATTATTACATTATCCATTAGTATTTGAATTAATTAGATAGGTTGTACTTATAATATTGTATTATATATTGTACTTTTTCGTTTATGACAATTATTAATTGAAAATTTTTCATTTGTGGCAAAAAGAAATTGGTTTTGGTATTGATGTTATCTAGGTTGTTAATTGTTAAGTAATACAAAAAAAATAGGGTTCCTGAATTCGAATTTCGGGTAATTGAACTATTTTGGGTTCAGGTTCAGGTACTCAAATATTGTACCCGAAATTTTAGTCCCGAACCGATGCCCACCCCTTCATATATATATGATTCAGATTTAAAGAACATGCACTACTTTCACGATAACATGTGTGCATGCACAAATGTACGAAAAAGATCAGTTTGGTGGTGAAATCAATTTTAAGCATTTAGCTGACAAGCTTACCTCCTTTATGTAAATAAATAATGCAATCTCCAGTCCATCCACTCTCAGCAATGCTCTGCAGATATTCGACATCTGTTGCTCCAACAGTGCTAGAGATTGTTTGAGGCTGTGGATCGTGGACCAGATTTCTTATACTAGTTCGGCACCACGAAGCACCTTGACAATTGAACACCCCAACAACCCCGGTGAAATCATTCATATTCCAGATTTTCAAAAGACTGCCACCAAGTAAAACATTTTAGTTAGTTACTCCCTCCATTCTAATTTAACCGTCAAAAGAAAGTATTTACACACCCCCCCAATTCCATATTACGAACACAAAATTTTGACAGATTTACCCTCCAATAAATAAGAGAGGAGAGCGGGAGCAAGGGGAAAAAATTGTCCAGTAATAAGGAGATATATTAGCAATACAATAGGGGTAAATTATGGATAAACTTGAAACTATTAGTTAAAAACAAACTTTATCCTCAAAACGATTAACATGAAAAGGCGGGAGTATAATAATTTGTATAAAATGACTAATACACCATTTTGGATGTTTAATATAGATTTTTGTATCTAAATAAATGAGACATATCACTAAAACTAAAAAAAGCAAAGTGGGAAGAAATATTTAAATTCTCTTGAGAAAACCAAGACCAACAGATATTTTGAAACACAAATTTATTCTCTAAAACGACGGTTAAACTGTGAACATATGGAGTACTCTTTTTCTTGTACCAAATCAAGTTTACAGTATAGATCAATCTTTATGTCCATACCTCTTTTTGTCTTTGGTAGGATCAGAAAACAAGCAATCTCTTGTTGGTCTTCCGGGGAGTTTGGCCCTCAATGTGGAGCCGTCAGGAAGTATGAGCTTCTTTAAAACATCAAAATCATGGTTTCCAGGTTTATCACTGCATATTAAGATGCTAAGAATTTAAGAAAGGTGCATTTAACAAATTCGCTCAAAAAAAAAAAAGATCCTGATATACATTTGCATAGGCACATAATTTTTTTTTGGAAAAAATACAAAATGGTTCGACAAATTGACAAAAATACATATTGGCCCCGTGCAAAAAAAAAAAAACGCTTCCATGCAAAAAAAAAACATACTATCGTGCAATTTTTTTGAACCAATTTGTAAATATAGTGATTTTTTTGAACCAATATGCAAGTGACCCTTTTTTTATTTTATTTTTGCAGAAAAGCATAAAAAATTTGGTCTGTATTTTGAGCTAATTTGTAATTAGTATCCCTTTTATGAATCATAATGTTTTGTTTTTTTCTTTAAAAATTGAAGGGTGAAATGAAGCAGGAACATCAATAACAGTACCTAACGTATACCGCACAGCCTCCTATAGCACGAGCAGCCCCGTGGTATTCAGCCATAGGATGCAAGCTCTAAAACAAAAGGCAATTGAGAAAAATGAAATCAATATACCAAAATTTATAAATATACCTCATACATAGATCTAACAGTCAATATACATTATTTTCTTCAAAATAGATGCATTGAGTAAAGAAAGTGTATTTGGAGAACTTTCATATAAAGATGGTTTCTCACATGAAACATATCCCAATCAGGCTGCATAAATTCTCCAAGAAAAATGCTGTTGTAAGCAACTGATGCTATGTGGATTGTGTGTGATGCTGGATCTCTTGGAAAGAAATCATCTGATGCTCTGATAACAGCAGCTTTCTTTGCACTACACCAAAAAAAGAAAAAAAAAAATCATCATTCCTGAAACTAACGACGAGCATGACTTTAACTAGACTTAAAGGAAGACCTGTACCTGTACAATGCATCTGTGCTGTGACTCATGCATGATATAATTCCATTATTCGTAAGTTTTTAGAGATGGATGCCTCCAGGGCATTATGGTATTCTCTTGCAAGTTTCACTCTTCCTCCAAAGCCCTCCCCAAGAGTTTCGAGGATGCTTTGATTATCTACTTTAACCCCATCAATGCCAGCAGAAGCAAGGTAAGAATGCAGATCATTGTAAAAGGCATAGACCTTCTCAGGGTTCACAAGGCCAACCTTGTTCGTCATGATGCTCTTCAAAACGAAACAGATGCCATTCGACTCTACCCCGGGGGACGGAATGGAATTTACTATTTTGGGGTCATACTTAGCCATTTCAGCAACACCCGGCTTTATGCCACCCCAGTAACCTACTATCGCATGCCAGATGTAAACATACCTGGAAAACTAATGTAATGTATATAATGTTGTTTTGACAGGATCACAGAGAGAAATTCAGCACGAGTCTGAGTTCTAAAAGTACTTCAGAGCAAACTGGTCTTTGATCTCAGTGATAATCTGGTCAAATCCGTCTTTTTGGAACTTGTGATTCTCTTGGATATGAGTTAATCGATTTGCAAAACTGGAAAACCAGAAATAAAAATGCAACATCAGCTTCTTTATGTAGATATTCTCTAATGAGTATTGAAAATGCCTTTAGTGTCATTCCTTACTTGGCACTATCCTCAATTTGAGCCTTAGTACTACTAGCATCCTTACCAACTGATTGCCATCCATCATCAATGATGACGAACTTCGGTGGAACTCCCCCTTTCTTCAAACTATGAATAACTGCAAGTTAAGCCTAGATATCTTAAATCAGATATGAATTTGAAAGAAACTTAATCACTTAGACAAAGACCTTTCTAGTCCTTCCTTAACTCCCTCAGCTGTAACGTCGGTATAAAAAGCATCCCATGTGCACCATCCAAACCAGTTTAATATATCAGTCATCTGAACAAGAATGAAGAACAAAGTTTATCAGAGTGACAAAACACTAGATTGTTTTGAATCAACATATACAACACTATTACCTCTTTTTCATCACGGTGGCGGAACGTTTGTAAATGAGATTGCAAAGACCTGTGAAGCATTGACACTATCATCTCTTAGCAGCACACACGTACGATAGGATACTAAAAGAACAATGTCAACTAGCTTCCCATTTATCGAGTACGAGTAGAACAATATGCAAAGAAATTGATGAAGATGGTTACAGAAGATTCGGCAGACCCAAAAAGAGCATTACTAACACAGAAGAATAGTCTTTCCAATTTGATCTAGAGATTTTAAGTTCACCTTCACCCATTAAATGATTAAAGACTAAGCTTAAAATAATGGTGTATATAAGTATGCAAGAGAATAATCTACAGCAACTAGCATTTCTGTCCAAAGTTTACAGAAGATGAACATGTAATAGCTCGAAAGATCTCAGCACGAAATAAGCAATGAAAGATCGAAGCAAACATACTTGACTGAATTCTCGATTAAACTAAACGGATCAGACCCGGTTGCCACATAAACCAAATGCCTCCCTTCAAATTCTTGAACAGAATGATCACCTGTTGCAATTACAATTTTGCTAACAATTGAAATTTCAAATTAACATAATGCATAATTGCAAAGAAAACTCCAATCACAATTGAAAAAAAAAAAAAAAACATACCACTTTCTAAGCAAATTTCCAACTCATCATGTGCATTTCCCTGAAGTACAGCCCTAAAATCCCCTTCCAAAATAGGCAAGAAAACAGCATAATATACAGATTTTGACTGCTCTTCCCAATCATTTCCTTGAACAAATTGAGAAGTGCAGGGTACCTCCACCATTAAAAACTGAGTTTCACAAGGTATATCCTGGCCGCATATCACCATCCACTGAGTCATCCACCATAACTTGAATCGATAAAGAGATAAAATTCTCAATCCCCTGCAAATTTAGAATCCTTGAGGAATCCAGTATAACTAAACCAGCAAATCATTGCGCTCTAATTAGAAAATTCTGATTCAAAATTAGGATAAATGTGACAGTGGCTAATTAAGAAGTGTAGTTACTTGAGTTTTCCAACCGGAAAGACGACGCGGCTACCACGCTGACCAGAATTGACTCCAATGAAATTACGGTCAGAGCTTTTGGAAGGTGTTAGGTAAATATTGTGATGAACATCAGTGAGAATGCAATTTCCAGAGACTCTCATCTCTCCATCGGCGAGAGATAAGTTTGGTGGCCCAACAGACGCCATTTTTGGACGCTTTTCTTCAAGAGCGCAACGTGATTCACAGATCGACAGTAACAAGTAATCAACTCTTGATAACGGGAGAATATATTATGGATAATGAATGGTAGTAAGTATTTTTATAGCAGAGAGAGACTCAATTTCTTTCAACTTACAAGTTATGTCTAATCTAAAATGAATATAAATTTTTTGTGTAAAAGATAGTAAATATTATAAGGATGAAATTAAAATAAAACTAAATGTGCAAAAAATGTTGGTGAAGCCGCCTAAATAAATAAAATACTACTCCCTCCATCTTTTTACAAGTTGTTCATATTTTTTGGGCCCTAATATTAAGAAGGATATAAAAATATTGATATAGTATATCTGATGTGACGGAGAAAAATAAAAAAATAATAGAATAATAATAAAGAAGTGAATAGTAGTATAATAAAAAAAATGAGCAACATACAGTGAAACGGACGAAAATGATAAAATGAGCAACTTATAGTAAAACGGATGGAGTATAATGTATTGTTTGATGGGGAAGCAATATTAAAAATAAGGGTTAAAATCAATTTTCCACCTATACTATGTCACTTTTTTCAATATGCTACATGTACTATTTATTTTATCAAATTGCAACTTGTACTAAGAAAAATTTACAAAATGCTACCTAAAGAAAATTTTTGTTCTTTTTTTGACAGTGTTATATTTGTTAAGATTATACTCTTCATCTCATATTATTTATTTACTTATTTTATATTATAATTATTAATAATAAAAAAATTGACGTTAAAAAAATCTAATTTCTATAAAACGATGATAATAATTGGAATTCGACTTTTACCAGTTGTTGATATGGCGAACTAACACTATCGACATGGGCCAATTACGCAAGGCTTAGCAGGTCGCCAGGGCCCATCCAGATCCATTGAAGTGTGGAGCTCGCCCATGCAGGGACTACTTAGCTACGTAGCTCGCCCAAAAGAGCTAACCTCTGTCATTACCGGAGCTCGCCTGGAGCTCGCCCCATGTCCCCCTGTGGGCCTCACCGAGTTCCACCACCATGTAGCATTCGTAAGCCATGCTAGGCATTGAAGCTCGCCCTGGAGCTCGCCGAGCCACTGAAGCTCATCTCCGAGCTCGCCCATGAGCTCGCCTGTTAACCTACTAGATCCTGATGGTTGTACTCTTTTTCCCTCCGTCCGGTTTATCCACAAGGATGGTTTACAGCGAGGTTTTTAATGAGGCCCATCTAGTCTAGGGCATAGTAGTAGGACGAGGCACAACATGGGTAGCAGTGTAAGGGACCAGGACGAGGGTTACAGACCCTCGTCAACACCGGAAGCCATATAGGCTCGTAAGGTGCCGTCTCACACACACACACCTATAAATAAGACCTCTCTTGTACTATTCAAGATATAATGCACACAAATTCTAAAAATTAATACTACTACTCTTGCAATATTTCTCTCTCTAAACTCTCTATTCTCCCTCCCCAAGAACATTAATTCAAAGATTATTGTTTGATAGGATTAATGTGTTGTAAAGCCACATAAACAAACATAGATTAGAAAATTCTATCAACAATTTGGCGCTAGAGGAAGGGCCGGTGCTTTCCCGAACGAATCTGAAAAATTAAAGGGAAAATTTTCAAGAACAAAAAGTTAGGGTTTAGTTGAAGGTTTGAAGATTTGAAGGTGTTCTTGGTAAAACTCAAGAACACTTAAAGATACACATACATCTTCATCCCTTGGACAAAGAACCCAGATTTCTGGACAAGAACCTGAATTTTTGGATTTCACAAAATCGGTCCTGAACAAGTTTTCAAACGCGCGCGTGCACACGAATAAACCGAACTTCGGACAATTCGTCACACGCGAGGCTAGACGAAAACCTGCACAGCTCCGCCTAAGCTGGACGATAACCATTCAGGCGACCTCCATCACCCCGGCGACCTCCCTCCACGTCGACGCCCTTCAGCGAGTTACCCCCTCCGAAACCCAAACATGGCTAACACCCGAGCGGCCAAGGGACAGACCTCCGCAGCTGCGGGAAGGTCTAGAGGGGGCAATCAAAACCAGG